>JAPMLY010000682.1:125000-130000 GCA_026401115.1 Tetraselmis chui
ACGCCACACTATTTGAGACAGGGACCACAAGCGGAGAGTCGTCTCCCTTGGTTGTTTAGTTGCGCTTTGATTTGCGTGTTTTATTTGTCGCGCCGTGATGTTGGTGGCTGCGCCCGCGTGTGTTCTGGCCCGAGACTGCAACGAGAGGATCCGTGACTCCCACAACCTCAGACAGTCATCGCCGAGACCTAAAACGCTATATCCAATCACCGACGGTTTAGTTCCTCCAACGTGAATTACTAAAACCACGCAATGTCCAGCTCCTAGAGAAGCCATCTCAACTCAATCAAACAACGTCAAGCAGATCAACGAGCAAATGAAAGCGTGCGTCGACCAAAGAGCTCCGAAACTAGTGTGGCGGATAGCCTCTGAAAGCTAAACGCTAGCACAAATCTGTTCTAGTCTGTCTAGTTCAGTTGTTGCAAGATTGCAAATGATGTTGTCGAGAGGCAATTGATGAGAGATGTTTCACTGCTGTACTTAGGCAGTAGATGTTGAAAGTGAACAAAGGAATTGTTAAAAGGTTCTGTCACCTCCCTCTACTGCACTGGGCTTAAATAGGTTTCAGCCCAGACTAGTTTCGCCTGCAAGCTTCGCTTACGTGTCAAGCGTTAGTGCTGCTCAACCGTCGTCATCTGTCCTCGAGACACGGCCTGCCTAGCATTGGGTTTCACGACGCGGCTCCTTCTGCATTGAAGAGCTCGTTCTGGCGCGTCATCTGGCCTGTTAGATTAACTATGCATATCTGCGCGTACCGGGAGGTACTGGTCGTACTGTAGCATCAGCACCATTACAATATTGCAGTAGCGACGTACCCACGAGTATACGTCCGTCCTGTGGAAAAGCACGATTTGGTATCCGTAACGAGTACATGTACAATGTCCTGCAATGTACTGTTGCAGGATTGTACTCGTCACACCCGTGCCACTGGCTACCTTCAATCACCTACTGGGAAAGATCCTTAATAAGTAATCCAGCCCTTCTATAGTTTCTTGTTCCCATTCTGTTCTCAGTACATGTTGGCTGAGTGAGGGTGTTGGAGTACACCCATGTGTACTGACACCACTAGTACGCTTCTACATCACACGGGTACTAGCAGCAGTATTAGATACGATATATGAATCTCATCTGTCATCTATCAATGACACCAACAGTGACGATTCATAACGGTGCTACTATAGTTGGAGCAACAACACCATCGAGGAGTCTGACCTTGCAGCATGTTATCACATGTTGTGACCAGACTACTTATAGGCACCTTGGGGTGTCACTTGTTATCATTCTTTCTCTCACTTTCACCCTTCAGTCTCACTTACCTGTGCACCTTTTCATAGTCTTGTTACGTCCCAAGCATTCATGATGGTGTCACTTTTCATAGCCCATGTCCGTGACAAGCTCGACAGTGGGTTTTCGAAGGATGAGAGGCACATATGGGGCCACCTCACAATCACTTCAGATGAATTTCGTCATTCATCGCCCCACACCTGCTCTATGGGCACTTTGATTGCAGCAGCCAAAATAACGCCGCATTTGGTTACCCCTCTGACATTTTAGTTTTGTTTTACATCTCCGCAACTACCTTTACTGCAGCAGATATGATGTATTGGGACGTTTTGCATTCATCACACAACGGCAATAGGTTTTTTGTTTTGGGATTGATGGCCGGTAGTGCGCATATTCATCACGCGTCAACTACTTGATCACGCGACCGTTGTCAAACAAATTGTTGGCACTACAAAAAATGGTTGCTAATATAGTTTATCTAAATGATTTCAGAGAGTGAGAGGGCGGAGATGCTGCAGAAGCAGCAGGGGATGGTGACGATGGGCGTGGAGAATAATGTGGCGAGTACTGTCCTGTGACAGTACGTTACATGACTAGTACAAGTACTCGCTACGATATTTATACCGTACCTTCCACGGATGTAGTGTACTAGCACTTACACTTGCCATTGTGAAGCTCGAGGACACTGTCCGCAGTACTGTACGTATATGTACCTCCCGGTAGGTAAAGTACGCACAGTGAGTTCTCCCATGCGTCAAGACGCTAGGCACGAGGCCAATTGGTTACGCAACCTGGCCTACGAAAGACTACGGACGTCGACACGTCGATACCTACCTGGGGGAGCGTGACGCGTGACGAGACTGAAGGCGAGATTCGCTAGACTATAAATAGTCTAGCACAATGGAGGGCGGTGACAGGATATTCCACATTGTAACTTCTTTCCTTCAATCCCCGCAAAGCGACTGCTCCACTGTAGTTTGCTTACAGAACTACCAGCACTTTTCACTCATTGAACGCTTCTCATGAGAGATTTTGACTAGCAACCAGCCACTGAGAGGCCGGTTGTGACAATAAACTTAAAAAGAAACAACAAAGTGGCTTGTCTCCATCATGGCTCGTTCATGGTAAACCGTTGAATAATTGTGTTTTTGTGCGTGTTTGTGTGTGTGTGTGTGTGTGTGTGTGTGTGTGTGTGTGTGTGTGTGTGTGTGTGTGTGTGTGTGTGTGTGTGTGTGTGTGTGTGTGTGTGTGTTTGTTTATATCACACACAAACGCAAAGTTCTGCGGCGGAGTCTCACCGATTACTTGTCGCGAACGTTTTCTGTCGGGTTTGGTCTCAAATTCAGCCGAAACATCCGTGATTTGCTATTCGCAAAGGAAACTTGAAAAGTTCCACACGTTCTTCTGCGAGGGACTGCGACGAGGTGCGCGCTGGTAGCAGGGGACCGCACCTTGTGCTATTGAATGGTGGCTTTTTGGTACCTGTGGTATGGGATTTATGGTTTGTCCTGCGAGGCGGCCGGGATGGGCCAACACCCACACGAGCCGACCATGAATAACGTATAACATTTAAAAATAAACTGTTCAACTTCGCCGGGCAACGTGGTATGAAGCACGATCATGGGCATCCAGCAAGCTATGATTATTAAGGTAGGGGATCCACAAAAATGAAATCATGTTTAACGATCACACCATTTCATTTTGTGGTACCGCTATACAAACTGTTATACTCTGGGCTCGAGTAAAATGCTTGCTCCCCTACTGCCTAAACTAGCGTACTAAAACCGAAGCGCAACAAAATCACCCACTTGCAGCACCATCCTGCCCAAACACAAGCTGCAAGTAACTCTGATACGCACCAATCTTTCGCCAACCTCACGTCACTTTAACAAGAGGTGTTGTGGGTACCCTGCAAGGAATTGGGCCACTGTGCTGAGAAATGAATTTCGCTGTCTCGTGGCAGTTGAAGGTTGGCTTTCGCGTGTGAAATAGCCCATTTATTTAGTCCTCCTATGCAATCGATGTTTTGGAAGGTGACGACTGCATCCGCCTCAGTCGCAGCAGCGGTGCGAATCCACGCTCCGTTGCACCTGTCTGCCATGAAGCTTAGCCTGCTAGCAGATGTACAAACGAGGGCGCAAGTGTGTATATATGTGTGTGTGAGTGAGTGTGTGTTTATGTGTATGTGTGTATGTGTGTGTGTGTGTGCGTGTGTGTGTGTGTGTGTGTGTGTGTGTGTGTGTGTGTGTGTGTGTGTGTGTGTGTGTGTGTGCGTTTGTGTATATGTGCGTGTGTGTGCGTGTGCATGAGAGTGTGAGTGTGTGTGCGTATGTGTGTGTGCGTGTGTGTGTGTGTGTGTGTATGTGCGTTTGTGTATATGTGCGTGTGTGTGCGTGTGCATGAGAGCGTGAGTGTGTGTGCGTGTCTGTGTGTGTGTGTGTGTGTGTGTGTGTGTGTGTGTGTGTGTGTGTGTGTGTGTGTGTGTGTTTATGTGTGTGTGTGTGTGTGTGTGTGTGTGTGTGAGAGTTTGTGTTATGTTTGTGTGTGTGTGTGTGTGTGTGTGTGTGTGTGTGTGTGTGTGTGATCTTAGCGGTAGGTTGTCATTGGGCTATTCTAGAACAAATACTAGATAGAAGGGTGGCCTTGTGACTCAATAAAGCAAGATGGGCGCAGACTTCTAATATTTGGTTGTGGCAGGCTACCTTTTTTTGCACGATGATTCACAGTTCCTTTCATTTTTTCTCGGCGACCCGCCCCCTCTCAACACTTTCACTTGTGACCACATTAACTTGAATGCGCAGCCAACAAGTCGAGAGGATGCCCCACCTAGTCGCTTTACCAACTGCACCTTTTCCTTCGAAGTCACGCCTAGCTCTAGCGTGCATTCAATCTGCGGTTGCCAGGCTCCGCGACATCTTTAACAACATGCACGCATTGTGTAGTGTAATCCAGCATACTGCAGACGTCTGTGTCGTGACTTGTGGTGCAGCTGATTCCGAATATGCCAAAGGACGGCCACCCTACACACGTGTTCGACTTATTGTTTACATTTATATAGGGGCTGTGTGAGCTTATATTTAGGTCTCCGTAGGGGCTTTGGGGAAAAGCTTGCGGTGGGCGGTCAATCAATCTAGTGGGGTGTGGCGGCTACGATGGAGACTTGCGCTCCTGCCCTTAGCGGAGACCGCAAAGGTGGGGCGTGTGGGTGGGGCTGCGTGAAGCCAACGTAGCGACTAGCGAGTGACGCATGTTGCTACTAATCGGACGCCACCCGCGCGCAAGATCGCCAATAAACGCCGGGCTCGTGCAGCAGTCCGGGCTATTCCGGAGTGCGCGGTTTAAGTTCGCATGGTATTCATTAGCCTTAAGTTTAGGGAAAGACTGATCGGTTCCCCGGGAACTGGGTTCCTTTCCCTCTTACTCTGCCCTCGATTAACCTGTCGTGGAGCGGTTTGATGAGGGAGGTTGAAAAATTTTCAGGACGTGTCCGTATGCTTCTATTGTGTTTGTGTTGTAGTGTTGGTGCGTATGTTGTGTGTATTTGCTAAGCACATTTCCGTATGTGAATGTGACAATGTGTGTGTATGTCATCGTGACGGCATGTAATTATCTGTACCTAATTCAGTGTGTGTATGTCAGCGTGGCAGCATGTATCTGTTGTAACACGCGTCCGTGTGATAGTGTATCTATTTTAGTGCCAGTAACATGTGTTTTCT
>JAPMLY010000682.1:132500-147500 GCA_026401115.1 Tetraselmis chui
CACACACACACACACACATACACACACACACACACAAACACAAAAAACACATTACAATTATCGCTTGACGCATGGGAACAAGTCCAATCAGAGACATAGAGTACACCCCCCCGCACACACACACACACACACACACACACACACACACACACACAGAGACACACACACACAAACACACACACACACATCCACACACACACACACAGAACCACAAGCACGCACACACAATCATACAAACACACCTAATAAGTCACACACTGGGAAGCGCGCGTCACGCCACCTCCCCCCTTTCTCGCGACAGCTCCCAGCGCAACGGGCGCCACTGTTTGTTGCGCTTCTGTCTTCCTCCACCTTATCTAATTCTTTGAGACGAAGCAGCGTATTCGTTTAGGAAGGCTTTTGCTACGAGCAAGAACACGGGCTTGTGGCCCCCCTACAATGATTGCGCTACAGCCCCATCGGCAAAGCTAGCAACATATAGTTGGCGCTGCACGGTATGCGTCTCTTATCGCAAACCAGAAAAACTTAGCACACGTGCGTACGCGGCCGAGCTCTCTATTTCAGTATATGTCCGGCAGCTGGATAGCACATTTATTGACGCATTGCCCTTGCGACTGTTCGGGGCCCACATAGCCCGACTACTCGGCTGCTCTCTTGCCTCATATCAACAAGGATGACGTGAGTCGCCGTCTCTGTTGGGGGGGCTCTACCCGTGCTCGCGGCCAAGGTCGCTTACCCAAGCAACCGACCTCAGCGCTCACTCGCAATTCGCGTTACCGCGATAGAGCTCGCTCTATCCAGTGGCTTAGAAGCAAGACTTACCCTTGAATTTCCAAAATAAAGCCGGGAATTATCCCCGTATGCGACGTGCGCTTAGTGCGTATGGACCGACTTCGTGCATGTGCGCGCACCGGGCGAGTCGCGCTGTACATGCCGCCACGATGACTGTGCTTCCGAATTATTAGCCCACAAAATGGTACTACAGCCGCCGCGTTATTGTTCAAGCGTACGCCACACTATTTGAGACAGGGACCACAAGCGGAGAGTCGTCTCCCTTGGTTGTTTAGTTGCGCTTTGATTTGCGTGTTTTATTTGTCGCGCCGTGATGTTGGTGGCTGCGCCCGCGTGTGTTCTGGCCCGAGACTGCAACGAGAGGATCCGTGACTCCCACAACCTCAGACAGTCATCGCCGAGACCTAAAACGCTATATCCAATCACCACGCCACTTCCTAGGTACTATATGATGTACCTTGCTATTGGGCATGTGTTGCCTAAGCATCAGCTCGCACTCTAAAATCCGTTGTACTTTTCCGTCGAGGAGAAGGTACATACCCTGCGACTACCATCCCCTCCCACTTATTTTCCTGTGCGTGCTCATCTTGGTCTTCTTGTAACCAATTTTCCTGCCCTGCCACCATTTTTCGCTCTCCTTGAAAATGCAGACCCGGGCGGCTCGTCGCTAGTCCGCAGCAATACTTCAAACACCGACGGGATCATCGGCCAATCCCAAGCAGGCCGATAATATATGGCCACCACATCCTAACGACATAGCACGCACCTTTGTACGGCTGCGGCGTCCTTACACGGCACAGCTGTGCACTAGTGGCGTCGAGTCAGCCCTCTAGGCCATATCGAGGGCGCTACTTTTGAGAGGGTGGTCGTATGACACGCGGGGGGCATATGCAAGCCGGTTTTGAACGTCGCGCTTCCCAAAAAGGTGAGCAAAAAATCGACAGACCCGGCATGCCCCGTACTAGTGGCAGGTTTAGGCGAACAAGCCGCTCCAACCTTGCCCTAAGCCTATGTATTTTCATTGGCGTCGGCCGAATAAAAACATAGCTACGACCTGTAAGGTCGTATTTCGGGCGTCGAGGGCCGTAACGGGGGGGATGTTACGCACGATGCCGACTACGGAGTCGACACATTGTATTAATACTCGACTGGTAAAACATGGCAGCCGGAAACCGCCACCAAGTGCAACCAAAATAAAGATAAAACCCCATTTAAGTCTTGTAGACACCCAACGGTACCTCGGAGCTGATCCATGACGGGAGATGTTTCACAAATGCAATGAAGATAGGGTGCGTCGTCAGCCAACATGCTCTTTAAGGGGCGTTTTCGGGAATTTAGGGAAAATAGTGCCATTTCCGGCTATAAAGTGCTCTTTCGAGTACTGCCGGGTACCTGTAGTCGCTACTCGTGCCTGGGCGACCCGCTGCGGCTTTGTCAATATATCCTTTATCAATATCTGAACTCACTGTACTTGTACTATTCAATTCGTAACATTGTTGTACCCGTAGTCGCTGCGATTTTACTATAAATCAAAAATAATCTTACAAGAAAAAGCAGTGGAGGCCACCAGCAAGCAAAAAGAAGAAAAAAGGAAAAAACCTAAGGATTATAAGCAAAAAACAATTACAAGAAAAAAGCAGTGGAGGCCACCAAGCAAAAAAAAAAAAAAAGCAGGAAAAAACCTAAAAGCTCGAGGAACAAGAAGGAATATAAATCCGTGAGGACTGTATGCCAGTACACTGTACAGAAGTTTATCAGAGGCGTGCTGCGTCGGTGTAGGAATAATTGAAATATACGCGAAGGCGACCAGAGGGATCAGCACGGGCATAGCACTCGCTGGCCAGCGGCCTACCGATCAGCAAACATTCAGCGCTTCCCTTGCCCATCAGAAATAGCGCAGGGTTATCGCTTATTTTCCTAGCTATGGCGCTTCGGGATGTAACCAATTCGATCCCAACAGAAGCTCAACTGTCGGACGCTGCAATGGATGTAGCGGGCGGGGGGGGGGAACAGTACTTTCAGGTCATTAAGGCGCGAAAACTGTTGCATGGTCGAAGCACTCAGCAAGCACAGCGTGCATCATGTACCGAGTCCGCTGATTTATGTGACCATGCTTCGCAGAAATTTACACGCAGCAACGTATCGATGGAAGAAGGCGGAAGCAAGTTTGAGCACCTTTCTTCATGTGCTTCACTTGCTCTACGTGATGAGGATGCCGACTACAATAACCTCGTAGTTCAAGGCAGTGCTGCTGCCCTTGACAATATTCCACCTAATCTAGGAAAACCGAAAGCCAAAACACGGGTCTGGAAAAAGGCGAGTTGTATCGACCTGTTCTGATTGTTGTTTGCTCCGAATTAGCAAACCGGCGACGTTTGTTCTTCTTGATATATATTGCTCGAAATGAAGTAGATCGGCCATCACGCTCGTTTTTAATTGTCCGCTGATACATATTGATTTTCACAATTATGACCACAGTGCGTTGTCCGAAACGAAGTAGCTGTCTTCAAAACTGCCAAGGAAGCAAAGCTTTCCATCCCTGCGATTTTCCCGGGCAGGCCCTTCACACACGACAGAACCGTCTGTGGTGGCAAAGCCACAGAGTACAAGTGCCGCTGTGGCGGAACACAGATGGTGTGTGGTCATAAGGTAAAATTGAATATTATATCTCCCAGTAGAGTTGCTAGGTGCTCGTTTTACATAGCGACGACTTATGATGTGTATGGCGTAGCGACTAATCTGTATATGCCAGCATGCATGTGTCGTGTTTTGTTTTTCCTTAATAATTATTCATTAATTTCCGTCATTGACCTCTGTGCGCGCGTAAAGCAAGTTTATCGTATTGAACGCGTGTATTTACGTTTTGATCTTTTAGGTAAAGGTCGCGAAGCCAGCAACCGGAAATAATTACATCATGACGTACTCTATCGACCCTGAAGATCCGGATCCAACTCATGCGTGCGACCGATTGCTTATTGGCCCTCATGTCGTCAATATTTCCCAAGGGCCGCCCGTCGTAAGAAAGAAACCAAATGCTAGAATGACGGAACTAGCTGACGCATACTTCGACGCCGGTATGACTCCAGCGCAAATCCAGCCCCTCCTGGCGGGCAAAGTACTTCTTGGAGAAGACCCCCCAAGCTGGAAGTGGCTTCGGAATAGGTACGCGAAAACCTTAATAAACGCTTGCTCTTATAACATACTTTCGTCGAGTCTCATACTCGTATCTTCCGTTCCTTGAATTACACAATTTGAAATATCCTCGTCTAATTTTGATTCGCATGCATCTTACCAGGAAGGACACATTGAGCAAGAAAAAAAAGGCGGCTCAAGGTGTCGCAATCAACACTGTTGCCGGTTTGAATGAGCGATTGCTGCCGCGGTTTATTGGAAACCCCGTAGCACTTGACGAAATGAAGCAAGCATCATTCCCGCAAGATGAGTATATTGTGCTTTCCATTTTGCCGGCTGGAAAGGGTTTCGTCTTGACCTCCCTTAGGATATTGCGAAACGTCCTAGAAGCTGACATTGGATGGGGCGGAAAGATTCCCGTGTGCGGCGATGGAAAGTTTGGGGTGACTATAGGCCCACCTACTTCTATGATAGACTTGTCATCAATATTTGTAAGGAGATTTTTTGATAAATGTTTTTTTGTAAGGCATGATTGCATTTGTGAACAGGTATATGTTGTTCACTAATGTGCATATTGTTTGCACCTTTTATTTTGCAAACCTATGCATGTCATCAATGGAGCAAAATGGCCAATCATCCCTTTTGGCACGCATTCCATTAGGAACGATTGTAATCGTGCTGGTGCCGTTGTCCATGGCTTTCGGCCATTTGCATTCGGATTCTTTGAAACAGAGTCAAAGGAATCTATAAAGTGTACCATCGAAGGTGTAGCGAGTGGAGTAGACGCTCTCTTTGGATTTTCTAATTTCAAAACGACAATATCCTGTGCTACCGGAGACATGTGTCGTTCTTTTCATGCTGCCTCTCGCGAGGTAAGTGTCACACTATTTCATTTTGCTTGCCATGTACCCACACTCACGTACCTTTGTTTCCATATATTTCGCTTGTTAGTGGTGCGTGTCTATGGAGGATTTGCTTTGAAGTACCAATCTTATTACAACTCACATTTCTTCATTCTATTGTTTTGATAGAGTTTGCCGGGCGCTTTTCGGTTGAATTGCTACCACCACGCCATGAGCAACGTCAACAACAAGGACTACCGCCGACTCTGTCCTACAGATCGCTTACATGGCAAAGTATGCAGTATTTTCAACACACTTCACCATAGCCTAACTTTTGCGCAATTCCAGGAGCACAAGCAGCTCGGACGTGATGCTATTATTGAATCAGGTTTGGATTCGACTATCGACCGCCTTGACAAGTCATACTTTAGTGATGAGTATGACGGATGGCACTGTGGTGCTGCGGACGGGCAGCCCGGTGTCATCCCAAGTGTTTCGCTTGTTGATTCTTATCATAGAAACATTGTAAGTTCGCGAGGGATGCCGGAGTCGCACTGCAACCTGGCAGAGGTTTGTCATAGTATCATAATTTTGTTGCTCTACATTGATGTTGACTTCGTATAAATTGTTTAAGTATTTTTACTAATGCGTGTGTGTGTGTGTGTGTGTGTGTGTGTGTGTGTGTGTGTGTGTGTGTGTGTGTGTGTGTGTGTGTGTGTGTGTGTGTGTGTGTGTGTGTGTGTGTGTGTGTGTGTGTGCGGTATTTTCCTTTGCGTAGCTGTTCACCCACAATGTCCCTCATTTTTTGAAGCAAGTGGGTCTGCACGACACCGGGCCGATAAATGCTCGCCACGTAGGCATTCTCCCGTCGAGCTTGCTGAAAACGGCCGGTGCTTTTACTGCTAAGGACTACGCACCTGTGGACTTCACTTTGACCAGCACAACCCAGCCCTTAGGGCGCTGGTGTTGCAACTTGGAGCCCCTCATCAATACAGAGGATTGGAAGGGCTACATGGGAAAACCACGCCAAATGTCAAATGCCCGCATACGTGCTTTCTTGGCAAGTCTTGACGGGCAATGGGGAGCGCAAGCAAAGGCCTTGCAATCTGCAACGGAACGGTTTTGGAGATGCGCGCGTGATGGTCTGTCCATGTGCCTTGTCAAAGTCGACCAAAAAGCACCGTCTACTGACAATGCTGTTCTTCAGTACACAGTGACAGGTAACTGCGCGAAATATATGCACGACATGTACTGCGCGCACTGCCATGCCGTGCTGGCGCACATATGTGAAGCCACAGCGACCCAGCTCGAGGCGCAGCTCACAAACCTGCCAGGCATTTCGAAGCAAAGCGGTGGTTGGCGTCGCAAGGGGGCGTACAAGCCTCCAAAGCCGCGATGGGGCCTGCCCAAAGGGGACTCGGTGAAGCAAGGGGAGCAAAAGATGACAAGCTTGCACGGAGCAGCGGAGGCGGGCGATGATCTTCATGCAGCGGAGACGGAAGATGGCGGTCAAGCAAGCAGCGGCGTAGCCGGACGATGGCATAACCTTCAAAGCGGCGCAAAGCGATCTCGACGCAAGAAGACCCCCTACTCTCCACCATAGGCTTGCGTGGATGAAAGTAGCCTCGCCGGAGCAAGACTTATTTGGCGGTATGCTTGAGTTCCCTCTGATCACGCATATTTTTCGGTTAGCAACTCTAGATGGAGTATTGGCACGCCACATTAAAATTGATCTTTCTGATTTCAATGTACATGTCCCCAATTGGATGAACTTGCGCTTGAGAGGATTTCGCGCGTGTGATCCAGGCGTACTTTTTCTTTTTAATATCCATGATTGCGAATACGCGTGATGCCTCCATAAGCTGCATATTGTTATTCTTCAGATTCATATTGTGCTGTAGTATCGAATTGTGATGAAGAGCAATAAACATGCGACCTGCCGCAAAATCATCGAGCCTTATAATGGCTGCTGTTCTTTAGGGTTTGCGGAGGTCGCTTTCATTGACAAAATCGGACGCGCCTCAAACCCAATTTTAGGGTTGCTTTTTTCGCAATACCCATAATTTTGTTTAAGTTTTGGTTTGGGCGTTGTCATTTGAATTATATAATTTATTTAGACAAATGTTATAGTACTAATTATTGGTCCACGGCAGTTATAGAGCAAAGAGCCTGCGACCTGCCGCAAAACCATAAAGCCTTCTAATGGCCGCGGTAGCGGCCATTAGGGCTTTAGGGTTTTGCGGAGGTCGCTTTCATTGACAAAATCGGACGCGCCTCAACCCCAATTTTAGGGTTGCTTTTTTCGCAATACCCATAATTATGTTTTAGTTTTGGTTTGGGCGTTATCATTTGAATATTATATAATTTATTTAAACAAATGATATAATGCTAATTATTGGTCCACGGCAGTTATAGAGCAAATAACCTGCGACCTGCACTTCTATTTGCACTTCTCCGGCAGTTCTAATTGTAGTTTCCGGCAGTTTTGATAGCAGTTTCCGGCAGTTCTAATAGCAGTTTCTGGCAGTTCTAATTGTAGTTTCCGGCAGTTCTGATAGCAGTTTCCGGCAGTTCTAATTGCAGTTTTCGGCAGTTCTAATAGCACTTTCCGGCAGTTCTAATATCAGTTTCCGGCAGTTCTGATAGCAGTTTCTGGCAGTTCTGAAAGCAGTTTCCGGCAGTTCTAATTGCAGTTTCCGGCAGTTCTGATAGCAGTTTCCGGCAGTTCTGATAGCAATTTCCGGCAGTTCTGATAGCAGTTTCCGGCAGTTCTAATTGCAGTTTCCGGCAGTTCTAATTGCAGTTTCCGGCAGTTCTAATAGCACTTTCCGGCAGTTCTAATATCAGTTTCCGGCAGTTCTGATAGCAATTTCCGGCAGTTCTGAAAGCAGTTTCCGGCAGTTCTGATAGCAGTTTCCGGCAGTTCTGATAGCAGTTTCCGGCAGTTCTGATAGCAATTTCCGGCAGTTCAGATAGCAGTTTCCGGCAGTTCTGATAGCAGTTTCCGGCAGTTCTGTTTGCACTTCTCCGGCAGTTCTAATTGCAGTTTCCGGCAGTTCTGATAGCAGTTTCCGGCAGTTCTAATAGCAGTTTCCGGCAGTTCTAATAGCAATTTCCGGCAGTTCTGTTTGCACTTCTCCGGCAGTTCTAATATCAGTTTCCGGCAGTTCTAATAGCAGTTTCCGGCAGTTCTGATAGCAGTTTCCGGCAGTTCTAATATCAGTTTCCGGCAGTTCTAATAGCAGTTTCCGGCAGTTCTAATAGCAGTTTCCGGCAGTTCTAATATCAGTTTCCGGCAGTTCTGATAGCAGTTTCCGGCAGTTCTGATAGCAGTTTCCGGCAGTTCTAATTGTAGTTTCCGGCAGTTCTAATATCAGTTTCCGGCAGTTCTGATAGCAGTTTCCGGCAGTTCTGAAAGCAGTTTCCGGCAGTGCTCGAAAGAGCACTTTATAGCCGGAAATGGCACTATTTCCCCGTCATTCCCGGCGTTTTCCATAGGGTTGCACATTCACGTATGTAAATAAGGGTAACGGTATAACTTCAACATGTTGCCGCACTAGCGGCGGATACCGGACGCTTCAAGTTCCATGGAACATTCAAATAAAGGAGGCGGTGCGTGACATATTTTATGTAACTCTCTATTACCATAGCCGGGAAAGGCGGGTGAAGCCCTTTAGAAATAAAGGACGAGGGACGACACGCCCAATACCCACGAGAAAACTACCTCATCGTCGAACACCGATGGGAAGATTACGCAAGAGGCACACAAGATATGAAGATAGAAGGTATGTAAGGAAGGCTAATCCATACGTTAACATGGTATCGCTGTAGTCCGCTCCATTGTTGTGTGTGCTGATAGCGGCCGCTTTGCTCAAACTGTACATGATAAACTCGGAATATGTGATTTGCGGGCGCCTCTACTGCTATATACTACCCTTGCGGCCGCGAATTAGTCATTTTGACAAGCAGGTCGCACGCATCATCGGCGTCGCTGAGGTATGAAATATAACCGATAATACACGATTCAAGTGCTACCTTCTACGTTATGCACTATGTCCCTTCCCAGCTGGGAAGGGACATTGCAGTATTGCCCCGCGCTGGGCAGCTTACTGCGACGACAATCAGTGAATCAGATCTATCAATACTATGTATCGAAGGCCTTATTAGTACCTAGTAGGAACTGTACCTTACCTCGGCCGCTCGGCGCTTACCCGCGCATGCGCTTTTAGCCAAAGGAGCTTTCAACGCGGGAGTGTTACTTGAGTCGAGGACTATCCGTGCATGTGATTCGGGGCGCTCGTTTGGCCTGGCGCGCTGTGGGCAAGAGTTCGAAGCAATATAACGGCAGCAGGTCCAACCATCTCGGGCCCTCAATTATAACGCCGACGACGTGTAGTTAAGCGGCGTATTGAAATAACGAGATTTCACAGCGTTATCGCCGCACAAGGTTTAACGACAGGAAGATGCACAGGTCCGACAAGAGCTTGCGGCGAATATCCACACAGTTGGCGAGGGCTTTAAGACTCAAGTGCCGACACATAACAAAGTTCGAGCAGGTGAAGAGAAGTCAGGTAAGATTGAATTGGGACGCTTTATGATGATTATTTGGTTTCGTCAACACGCAAAAGAAGCAAGGGGGGGGGGGGGCGGGGGTCGGAAAAGCAAAAAAGAACTTTTGTTTGTCACATATTGAGCCTATTTGTCTTGTACCGCTGCTGCTCCAGCTCTTGATACCCCGTCCACAACCTGTTGGTCTGTCTCTGACGGCCCATCCTTCGAGTTCGACGCCTTCCTGTCGCATAACTGTGGTGAAGACAAAAAGGCACACGCGAAGGTACGCCCGCCGCCGACTCCCCTGGCACATGTTCAGTATTGATTTACAACCACTGCGATAAGTACACCGGAAATTGAAATTGAAATTGAAATTGAAATTGTTTACAACATGTACCGTATGCGCCGGTTTTTCACCAAAAGCCGGATGCGTCGGCTGCTGTCTCTGGGCCCTCCCAACTATGCCATACAGGGAACTTACAAGTCAGGGCTAGACCGTTAACCACCTAATCCAACCTCTCCAAGGGTGTTCGGGGGTTTTACTCCCCCCCGGGGAGGGTGCAAGTAGAGGCGAAGGTTGTGTGCATTCAGGGTCGTGCGTGGAGGCAATGTGCGGATGCGCGGCGGGAGGTCGTGCGGGACTTGATGCGGTATATGCGTAGGAGGTGATGCAGCCATTGGACAGTATGCGTATGGAGTTGTGCAAGAATGCGAGATGTGTCGAGATGTGCTTTGGAGACGAGTTTATCAGGAGGGTCGGTGCGGGCGGTGAGAAGGGAGGTGAGACTCGTGATGGTGGAGGAGTGCGGTGTACCTGTGCGGCTCATGACTATGGGGAGGATGTCGACCACTGTGCCTGGCCAGTGGTTTCTGATGGCGTTCGCAAGGGGTGTGTATTTGTCACGTATGAGGTCGGCTGTGTGGGAGAGGTTGTTGTCTGTGCAGTACTTCCATTCCCCTGTCTGAATCTTTTTTATGGACGCGTAGCGATGGCGACCGTTGGAGTGACCAACGAATCGGGGTTCGAGGATGCGGATGAAGTCAGGTTTGTGTGCAGGGGGACGAAGCAGGGGGGGGAGAATCTCAGGGGGGAGGACGGCGGGGCATGAGGTTAGGGAGTCAGGCGAGAGACCTTCGTCAGCAGCAACAAGTCGGGTGGGCATGTGGGTGGGGTGAGGTGGGTGGCAGTCAAGTGGAGTGTGGGCAGGGGTGGGGGAAGCAAACGATTTTATGGGTTTGTTACCGAAGTCTGCGGTGATGGTTTCCCAACGTCCTCCGTTGTGGCGTTCCAGTAGGGAGAGTAGGAGTTGCAGAGCGCTGTTGTGTCGGTCCTGTCTTAGACCAGACATAGAGGGGCAGTTACCGGCCATGTGGCCGTTGCTGGTGAATTGACCACATAGGGGGCAGCGCAGGGTGGGGTTGTGAGTAAGTAGGCGGGTGTTGTGGACGCCCCACATGAATTCTTGTTTGTGTGTGAACAAGATATTTGTGAGGGTTGAGTGTTTTTTGTGGTAAGAAAAATCGGCGCCGTCCTTCGCGGCGCGGGCGAGGAGGGCTCCGTGTTTGGTTGTTTGCGAGAGAGGAGTGTGTGTGTGTTTTGTGCTGTAGGTGTGTGCGTCGGATTTGAGGTTGGTGTATCTGTAGGGTATGGGGTCCCCTAGGGTTTGTGGGAGGAGGGTGTATGGCCATGTCCAGTGGCCTATTGTGACTTCAGAACCTGTGGTGTATAAAGTGTCGGGTGGGTGACCATCCGCGACTTGGTTTGCGAGGGTGTCTGCGAGGTCGTTGCCTAGGGAATGGTTGTGGGCTTTGATTTTGCCGAGGTGTGTACGGATGCCTGCTTCGCAGCGGGTTTTAAGGGTGTGTGTGATAGATGAGAGGGTGTCGCGATGAATGTTGTGGCGGTAAGCGGAAGGGCAGTTTAAGTAGCCTTGTATGAGGCGGAGGGAGCACGCACTGTCTGTGAGGAGGTGGGTGCGGCCAAATTGGAGGCCTACATCTATGCCAGCTAATTCAGCACGATTTATTGTATGGGAGGGAGGGGTAGAGGTCACCAGGATTTTGACTTTGGTGTCCGAGGCGGGGTGGGTAGCTGCTGCTCCGAGGGGGGTCGAGCTGCCTTTTTTCGAGCCGTCTGTGTATACAAAGTCCTGCCAGTTCCAAGCAAGGGTGCCTCTGGTGGGGGGGTACGTTAGATGTACGCGGTCCGGGAGGGGGTATGTGAGGGGGTGAGTTGGGTTTGGGGGGCGGTGGTATATACATGCTGAGTGGGGTGAGTAGGTGACAATGAGGTGTGGAGGAGGGGGGGTGATGATGGGGTTGGGGAGGTGAGTGTCGTAGATAGATTCGAGAGTGTTGTGAAGTGCGGTCATGGCTGTGGGTGATGGGAGGGTGGAGAGTGCGAGGGGGTTGGCGACGAGGTATATGTCGACCATCCATCGTGTGCCGAATTGGGTGGGGGTGGGGTTGCCAGTGTGTTGGTCGGGGGGTAGGAATGTGTTTGCGTCATTGGGGAGGGTGTAAAGGTGGTGGGTGTATGGGGAGTTGATGTATTTGGAGTGGCGATAGGGTGTGTGTTCCCATCGGGGGAGGATGAGGATGGTTGCGCTGGGTGTGTGAGGGGCTGTGAGGTGTGCGCTGGTGATTGCGTGTTCCATGGCTCGTCTCATGCATTCGTGGTCGTATTCGGGGTTGGCTATGTTGGTGCCTTGCCAGGTGTGCGGGGCATTGCTACCGCTGGATGAGAAGACTATATCTTCGGGATAGAGGGAGTGGTATGTGTGGGAGTGAAGGGATTTATTGAGGGGGTCGGAGTAGAGTTCTGTCTGGATGCGGAATGTGTGACGGAGGGCTGTGAGGAGGTCTTCTCTAGTGGCCCATCTATTTCGGGTGGTGGTGGCGGGCGTGGGTGAGTGGATTTCTGAGCGGGAACCTAGACGGGTGAGGAGGTGATAGACCTCCTCTTCGAACGTATGTTGCGAGAGGTCGGGGCGAAAGAGTTGGTAGAGGTGGCGGACGCGGGGGCCGTTAAGGGTAGTAACTGCGCGGCCGTCGGGAGTGCATAGTATGGTGGTGTCGTGGAGTGATGGGTGTGCGTGGATAGCGAATTTACCGGTAGGGAGCATGTCGAGGTCGGGGTTGATGGGGTCATGGTTGAATGTGATAAGTGGGTGTGACCACGGAGGGGGTCCGGGTTTTGGCAAAATGGTTGTGGTGGAGGGGACATAGCCGGAGTTAAATGCGGTAAGGGCGGTGGGGCCGGAGGGGGTCTCACTGATAGTTCTTGGTTTTCATGTTGATGTCATTCTTGTTACTACTGTTGTTGCATGCAAATGTCATTGTTGCTGCAACTATATCTTGTTGTTGTCGTTGAATGGCGACACTTTTGTGATGTTCTTTTTTGTTTTGGTTACAATTCTTGGTGTTGCTGCATACTTTTGTTCATGTGCCAATGTGCAAGGGAGGCCTTGCCGTTAGAGCTTCTATTGCATTTGCGGTGGCTCAACACGATACGGTATGCCTGTTGTCACCTATGGATTGTTCTAGAGAATCCCCCTGTGAAAATCGCCATGAACCTTGAGATGCCCTTCTCACAACCGCCATCTAATGCACCTGCATTTGGCTTGACTGGTCCCTCTATCCCTTTCCGAGGAGTTTTTGGGTGTCCCCCCCCCCCCCCCCCCCCCCCCAATGCCCCTACCCCCCCCCCCCCACCCCTCCCCTCCCGTGCTTTGAGACATCGCTTCCTGTTTTGCCAGCAAAGAGCATCATGGGACGGCTCACCAGTGTAGAAGCATGACATGCGATGGGGATGGAGGCGAGTGGCATCGACTTTATAGCTCATTCGTAACAAGACCAGCGCGAATCCCCTCACATGCTGGACGGGCGGTGATGCTGTCTTAGTCTATTTGATATCCTGATGTCCAATTAGCTTTGTTTGGACATTATGTCTTGTCCAAAATGTAAGTGATTATGTAGTTGTTACATCCGCATTACGCAACCACCATATGCTAGTGAGCATGTAGCGAATAAATCATAAATAATAACACAAGAAAGAGGTACCCCTTACATATTTCCACGGGGGGGGGGACCCGGTTCCAGGGGCACCGGCAAAGCTCTTCCTAAAAATAAGGCTTATCTATACCATGCGAACTGCCCGGCCATAGGTACCACGCGAGCATGCACAACCATGCAGGGACAAGCAAACACACGCTCACATACATCCACACTTAGATAGATTCAACAACATGTTTACACACACACACACACACATACACACACACGCGCACACATTCAATCACACAAACAGACACTGATATACACATTCAACTACACAAGCTCACACACACGTACACAAAGACAAACAAATTCACAAAGATAATCAATGCATTCAACCGCAAAATTACACATCGAAATACTATCAATTGCACACACACACACACACACACACACACACACACAACCACACACACACACACACACACATACACACACACATGATCAACCACATGTATATTCGACCATATCCAAACACACACACACACACACACACACACACACACACACACACACACAACCACACACACACACACACACAACCACACACACACACACATGATCAACCACATGTATATTCGACCATATCCAAACACACACACACACACACACACACACACACACACACACACACACACACACACACACACACACAAAGACACACACACACACAGGCACACACACACACACACACACTCACACACACACACACACACACAAACGCACATCACAATTATCGCTAAACGCATGGGAACACGTCCAACCAGAGACACGGAGTTCACCCCCCCGCACGAATACACACACACACACATAAAATCAGAGTCACACCCACACAGGGAGACTTCGTCGTATACGCACACACGCACGCACACACACACACACACACACACACACACACACACACACACACACACACACACACACACACACACACACACGCACGCACACACAATCATACACACACACATTATAAGTCACACACTAGGAAGCGCGTAACTGTGTCACGCCAGCTCACCGCTTCCTCGCGACAGCTTCCAGCGCAACGGGCGCCACTGTTGTTGCGCTTCTGTCAACCTCGCTCCATCTTATCTAATTCTTTGAAACTAAGCATTGTATTCGTTTCGGAAGGATCTAGCTACGTGAAACACCACGGGCTTGTGCCCCCCCCCCCCCCCCCCCCTATAATGATTGCGCTACAGCCCCATCGGCAAAGCTAGCAACATATAATTGGCGCTGCACGGTATGCGTCTCTTATCGCAAACCAGAAAAAACTTAGCACACGTACGCGGCCGAGCTCTCTATTTCAGTATGTGTCCGGCAGTTGGAAAGCACATTTATTGACGCGTTGCCCTTGCGACTGTTCCGGGGCCACATAGTCCGACTACTCGGCCTCTCTCTTGCGTCATATCAACAAGGTTGATGTGAGTCTCCGTATCTGTTGGGGTGCTCTACCCGTGCTCGCGGCCAAGGTTGCATACCCAGCCGACCTCAGCGCCCACTCGCAATTCGCGTTACCTCGATAAAGCTCGCTCTATCCAGTGGCTTAGGAGCAAGACTTACCCTTGATCTTCCAAAATAAAGCCGGGAATTATCGCCGTATGCGACGTGTGCTTAGTGCGCATGGACC
>JAPMLY010000682.1:152500-174570 GCA_026401115.1 Tetraselmis chui
TTTTCCCTTTTAGCTTTGTGGTTTCCACATCTTTTTCTAGTAAGAATGTTTTTGCTTGCTCGACCTCGCCGACTGTCGCGCGGTCGACAATGAATTACGTCCGAATAAGGTGGTTCCTGTACTTATTTACCAAATTTGGCCGGGACACCGAATGCTCCCCATATGTGCGCTTTTAAAAGTACCACGTATTAGTATGCGTCACCAATTGGAAGGTTCCTTTTTTACCCCACGGGAGATGTCCATTCATCATTTTGCAAAGGGTTGTGAAAACACGTCGCATTGATACCACAAATAGGGAGACTACCGTCGTCCCCATGTTGAAATGGGTCGACATGGAGGAGTCGTGCGCATGGATCATTCCGTTAACAATACAACGTTTCTACCATATATGACGGCGCGGATAACATAAACGCACATATTTGTGATTTGTTACATATGTATTATGATGCACGCGCGTCACGAGAAGTCTCCCCTCTCATTCTTTTGCAATCAACCATTGCTGCGGCCGTCGATGCAGGTGGTGCTCATTTCCAATCTCCTTATGAGCGCCGGCGTGCGGGTCTGGCTCGACGAGGTTTGCCTCAAGGACCACATAAAGACCTCAGTGCTGAAAGGGATCGGCTCGTCGCGGTTTGTGGTGGCCTTCCTCACACCGGAGTACATCGAAAAGATCGCCGCTGCAGATTCGGTAAGAGCTGCTTTGGCACAATGCAGACTGTGAGATTGCTGTGTGTGTTTCTAGCGCTTTGGCATGTTCCTGGGTTGCTTCAGTCTGGGTGTGGCACCAATCTGGTAGGTATGCGAAGTAGCTAACCAACGTGAAGAAACTAAGGAGCGGTGGCGAGGAAAGTGGAGAAGCAGCTCGAGGAGGCCAACAACGCGGCTGGACGGAATAGTAACGGCACCTTCAAGGTAAACCGCCCGCAATCCATATGCGAGTATTACGTACTACTATGTATGTGTGTGTGTGTCTGTGTATGTGTGTGTGTGTGTATTTGTGTGTATGTGTGTGTGTGTGTGTGTGTGTGTGTGTGTGTGTGTGTGTGTGTGTGTGTGTGTGTGTGTGTGTGTTCAACTCTGTTTGCGTCACGGCCCTCAATTTTAAGTGACTAGAAGCTTTACAGGACAATTATGAATACACTCATGCATTTCTGTATTGCGCTGAATATTTTATGGTATACTGAAGTCAATAAATCTGCGTAGGATGTCCAGCAATCACCGAGTAATGTCCACGCGTTGCTCTCATGCTGCAGCGGAAAGAGTATCATCGGCGTGGTGGCACCGTATTAATGAAAATTACTAAAAACATTTCACAATTTTCAAAATTGCCGTGTTTCGGGGTTCCATACGGAGATGTTTTGAGGGGAAGGAAACTCTTGCCTATTCTTAGTAATAGCGCAACAATTCATTGCTGTGATTGTGGCATGTGTGGCAGAGCACGTTATGGTAGTTCATAAGATGAGCTGTCCTAAAAGGGATTAGTGTGCTACAACGGATGAGGTGCTGAGAGAAAGCGAGAAAGGGCGAAAGAGAGCGAGAGGAGGCGAGAGGGAGAGAGGGCGGAAGGGGGGGAGAGGGAGCGAGAGAGAGAGAGAGAGAGAGAGAGAGAGAGAGAGAGAGAGAGAGAGAGAGAGAGAGAGAGAGAGAGAGAGAGAGAGAGAGAGAGAGAGAGAGAGAGAGAGAAAGAGACAGCGAGGAGGGAGAGAGAGAGAGAGCGAGAGAGAGAGAGAGAGAGAGAGAGAGAGAGAGAGAGAGAGAGAGATTTAGTGGCTTTTTTGCCAGCTTCCTGGCTGTGTGTGTGTGTGTGTGCGTGTATTTGTGTGTGTGTGTGTGTGTGTGTGTGTGTGTGTGTGTGTGTGTGTGTGTGTGTGTGTGTGTGTGTGTGTGTGCGTGTTTGCTTGTTTGTATGTGCGTGTGTGTGTTTCATATTGTTGGATAACGGGCTTTCGCCTGTTTGGGTTTTCACTCTCTTTCTCTTCTTGATTTGTGGTTTCCACTTCTTTTTCTTGAAAACAAAAAATAACGGGCGAATGTTCCTCGGATTAACCCGAGGAATGGTTTACTTTCTTGGACCTGACGGTTTATATGCCTCCTGCAAAGAGCTTCGACACTTTGCAGGAGGGTAGTGCTGATTTTGTGACATGCCTTACATGGTGTGTGTGTGTGTGTGTGTATGTGTGTGTGTGTGTGTGTGTGTGTGTGTGTGTGTGTGTGTGTGTGTGTGTGTGTGTGTGTGTGTGTGTGTGCGTGTTTCATATTGTTGGATAACGGGCTTTCGCCAGTTGGGGTTTTCCCCTCTCTTTCTCTTCTTGATTTGTGGGTTTCACTCGTTTTTGTTGTAAGACAAGAAATTAACGGGGGAATATTCCCGGGAGTAACCCTACCCTGTTGGTCAGTTAACTTTCTTGGACCTGATGGTTCATATTCCTCCTGCGAAGCCCTCCGACGCTTTGCAGGAGGGCAGTGCTGATGCTGTGGCATGCCTTCCTGTTCCTCGGGCTTAGGCATATGTGGGGCTGCTTTTTTCCTTCTATCTCCGTTCTGCTTGGTAGTTTTCCACTGCCTTTTCTTGTAAGTGAATTTGTTTATTTTCTTGCTAGCTCCTCGACCTCGCCGACTCTCGTTCGACAATGAACTTCGTTCGAGTGTCCCATTACTTGCCATCATTGGACACCGAATGTTACCCAGCGTATGTGCCCATTTAAACAGGTACTCGCATCAGCACGCGTCACCAACTGGAAGCATCCTTTACCCCACGGGAGATATCCATTCATTATTTGATAAAAGCGTCAAGGATTATGAAAACACGTCCCATTGATGCCACAAACAAGGAGACAGCCGTTTGTTTGTTAAAATGGGTCGACCTGGAGGAATGAGTCGTGCGTATCTTCCCACTTACAACATAACTTTTCTACCATATAGAACGGAGCTGACAACAGAAATACACATTTGTAGTTTGTCATATATGCATAATGATGCACGCAGGTAACGAGAAGTCTCCCCTCTCATTCTATTGCTATTAACTGTTGCCGCGGCCGTCGATGCAGGTAGCACTCATTTCCAATCTCCTTATGAGCGCCGGCGTGCGGGTCTGGCTCGACGAGGTTTGCCTCAAGGACCACATAAAGACCTCAGTGCTGAAAGGGATCGACTCGTCGCGGTTTGTGGTGGCCTTCTTCACACCGGAGTACATCGAAAAGATCGCGGCAGCAGATTCGGTAAGAGCTGCTTTGACCCAATGCGAACTGTGCGATTGCTGTGTTTTCTAGCGCGTCGACCTGTACGTGGGTTGCTTCAGTCTCGGTGTGGCACTAATATGGTAGGGAGACGAATGAGCTAACCAACATGAAGAAACTAAGGAGCGAGAACCTGCTACATACATTACTATAGCCCATCGTGAGGAGTTGCGTGCCGTTATCAGGCCACCACAGAATGTGCATCGAATGAGTCCCTTGCTCACACGTTTGCTACATCAGTTTGATTTATGAGATGGCAGTGAAAGGCTTTCTATCGACTGCCACCTAAATTTGTTGGTTGCTAGAGAATGTTGTCATTCATCGGTGTGTCTTTCGTCTGTCGTGTGAACCCCAACCCACCCCCGACCCCAAACACACACACACACACAAGCACGCATGCAGGCAGGCACATATGTTTTGTGAATTGATGAATTTGGACGGTACAAGTTACACCCCTAATTCGGCGTTTGGCTGACCATTCTTGTGGCTTTTTCATTGTTTTAATGTGTCATTCTTATCTTATGAACAACAAAACCCCGACCCCAAACACACACACACACGCACGCAGGCAGGCACTCATGTTTTGTGAATTGATGAATTTGGACGGTACACGTTACACCCCTAATTCGGCGTTTGGCCGACCATTCTTGTGGCTTTATCATTGTGTTAATGTGTCATTCTTATCTTATAAACAATAGATCGTGGATATATATACTCCAGTCAGGCAGCTGCATCCCTTTTCTGATTTGGCCAAGGCAACCAACAACATGTGTGCTGATTCGCCCCGCCGCAGAAGGACTACTGCTACTACGAGTTCAAGTATGCAATAGATCAACGGCCGGACGGCATCGTACCAGTCGTCGCTGCAGAGGAGGCAAAAGACGTGAGCTCTTGGAAAGGGCTGCTGAAGCCTTACATGAAACACCTCTACATCGACCTGAGCTGCCCTGTAGCAGAACTCAATACGGAGAAAGTCAAGGCGCTTGCCGGGAGGCTCAAAGAAGCGCGGGAAGACCTCGATGCTTCAGGTTGGTATCACCACCCCATTCCCTTTACATTCCGCTCTACATTTAGCCGTTGCTCGTGACTGCTCGTGGACGGGTCGAGTGAGCGATGAGTACTGCCAACTTGTCAATATATGTCCATGACATGCAACAGATAGTGTATTTCTTGGAAACCCTGATATATGTCATATATTACGCGTTTTAACTGAAAGTTGGCTCGCGTTGACGACTCGCTTCTCTTTAACAATAATTCTTTGTATTGAAGGACTATCGTTGCTACCGTATCGATAGTCTGTTTGAGAAGCCGCATTATCGACCGGGTGTAGAAATTAAAATCCGCTTTGTTGCTTTGACGTTCAGGCAATGTGGGCGAGACGTCGGCCTCGGGCTCATCAGGAGCAGGGCCCTCGAAAACGCGGGGCGCAATCGACACACAGTTGATCAAAGCTGTCGACGGTTTGACGCAAGAGGAGATGGAGGACTTGGCGGAGCAAGATCTGCCGGAGGTGGCGTTCAAGAAGCTGCAAAACCCTCACCTCGCTATGAGCGTGGACGAGCAGATCGAGTGTCTGACGGGATGCATCGCCGTCGGCGCCACCCGCGCCAAGCAGGCGAAGGGCAAGGACCTCCTCATGTTTATCGGGAATACCGGTGCTGGAAAGAGCACGATGGTTAACTTCCTGCACGGCTGCGAGATGGAAAGCTTTGAAATTGGTCCGGACGCAATCGAACCCGCTATCCGAGTAAAAGCCGACTCGGCCAAGCCGGCGCTGCGCGGTGCAAGGATTGGGCACGGCAATGAGAGCATGACCTTCATTCCCGGAATCGGCAGTGACGAGAACTTCACCTACCTGGACTGCCCCGGCTTCCTCGACAACCGAGGGGCGGAGATCAACATCGCCAACACGGTCAACATCAAACAAGCCATTTACGCGGCGAAGAGCGTCACGGTGGTGGTGCTCATAAACTTTTGGTCTCTGCGGGCGGACCGGGCCAGAGGGCTACGTGACTTAGCAAAGATTCTGCAAGACCTATTCGGGAGCACCGCTCAGCTGGAAGAGCACGCGGCGTCGATCGCCCTCGGCATAAGCCAGGTGCCAACCAGCATTGGAAACAAAATCATTAATATCGAAAGTGTTATTAGGATGTTGGTAGACGGAAGGGGGTTGCCTGCTCGCGAGGCCCAACTGGTGGCGATTTTGAGCAACAATATCTTTATAGCCCACCCCGCGAAGGACATGGACCCGAACCTGGGTTGGGTCAGCCTTGAGGAGCTCGTGTGCCTACTTCGCGGCCTCAAGAGCATCCAGGAGCCAAGCAACATATTCCGGACGGTGCTGACGCCGGAGGACGAGCGCGCATTGCGCGCCATTGTGGAGGAGCTGAGCAGGAGAGTGGCAGACGCGATGAAGCAGAACGACTTTGTGGCCGCAGCGAGTATGTTGGCGAGTTTGACCAAGATCGACGCCATCGACAACTTGTTGGTGACGAGGCTGCTGTACCAGGCGAGCGATAAAGTGCACAGTGCGCTTCTGTCGCTGCGAGAGCGGGCGACGCAGTGTCTACTGGCGAGTATGATGGAGGAGGCGAGGGGCATTGTGGGGCAGCTGGAGGCCGCGGCGCGGGCTTTGCGCCACACTGCGCCCGGCTACGCTTCAATTGCGGAACAAGCTGTGACGACTTTGGGGCGGCAGACAGAGCAGCGTCAGAAGGACATCGAGGCGATGGAGGCGCTGCGCCGCGACATGCAGGAGTACAAGTCGCAGAGCGAGGCGATTCAACGGCGGCTGAAGGAGATGGAGCGGCTGCAGGCTACGTCGGCGGCGGACGTCGCGGCAAAGGAAATGGAGTTGGAGCAGCTGAAGTTAGAGAAGGAAACGGAGGCTGCGGCGGCGGAGCACGCCTTTGCCGTCGAGAAGGAGCGGCTGTCGCGGCAGATGGAGGCGTCGACGGCGGAGGAGAAGCAGCGGTTGATGGAGGAGGTGAGCCGGCTGCAGAGGGAGGAGGAGAAGAACAGGGCGCGGTTGGAGGATGAGGCGGCCGGGCGGGAGCGGCTGCTGCAGGAGACGTTGGAGGCGAACAAGCGGATGGCGGCAGAGCA
Source organism: Tetraselmis chui (assembly GCA_026401115.1). NCBI lineage: Eukaryota > Viridiplantae > Chlorophyta > Chlorodendrophyceae > Chlorodendrales > Chlorodendraceae > Tetraselmis > Tetraselmis chui. Next base: position 158,842 of record JAPMLY010000682.1, read on the forward strand.
GGAGAAGGAGAGGGCGGAGATGTTGCAGAAACAACAGGAGGTGGTGGCAAGGGAGGTGGAGAAGCAGCTCGAGGAGGCCAACAAGGCGGCAGGACGGAATAGTAACGGCACCTTAAAGGTAAACCGCCTACAATCTATATGTGAGTATTATGTACTACTATCAAAATGTGTGTGTGTGTGTGTGTGTGTGTGTGTGTGTGTGTGTGTGTGTGTGTGTGTGTGTGTGTGTGTGTGTGTGTATGTGTGTGTGTGTGTGTGGCACTCAGTTTGCGTCACGGCCCTCAATTTTAAGTGCCTAGGAGCTTTATATGACAATTAAGAATGCGCTCATGCATTTCTTTATTGCGCTGAATATTTTATGGTATATTGAAGTCAATCAATCTGCGTAATTTGTCCCGCAATCACCGAGTTCTGTCCGCGCGTTGCTCCCACGCTGCAGCGGAAAGAGTGTTATCGACGGGGTCGCACCGTATCAACGATAAGTAATAAAGATTTTCCACAATTTTCAAGATTGCCGTGTTTCGGGGTTCAATACGGAGATATGTTGAGGGAAAGGAAACTCTTGCATATTCTTTGTAATAGCGCAACAAGTCAATGCTTTGATTGTGGCATGTGTGGGTGAGCACGTTATGGTAGTTCATAAGATGAGCTGTCCTGAAAGGGATTAGCGTGCAACAACGGATGAGGTGCTGAGAGAAAGCGAGAATGAGCGAGAGAGAGCGAGAGAGAGCGAGAGAGGGAGCGAGGGGAGGGGGGGGGGGAGAGAGAGAGAGAGAGAGAGAGAGAGAGAGAGAGAGAGAGAGAGAGAGAGAGAGAGAGAGAGGGAGAGAGAGATAGAAATTTCATTTCAGTTCAGTTCGAGTCAATTCAATTCATAATTGCATTTCATTGTTTCTCTCATTTTCTCTGCTGTGACGTTTTCCCAAATGATTGAGTAGTGTCCGCGCATTCGTAACTTGCGATGATTGTGGTGGGTGTGGGTGGCCTCATCATTAAGGACCGGATAATCTGTTATGTGGGCGATGCTCTGTGCGCACTGAATTATATTGTGACAGAGGTGCACTCGCGCAATTCTTTTCAGGGTATTGCAGTTTTTTAATCATTTGACATTTATTTGTTACTGATGTAGCGAGGCATGCCTGCAGTCAACGTGGCATGCGTATCTTGTACACCGAGTGTGTGTGTGTGTGTGTGTGTGTGTGTGTGTGTGTGTGTGTGTGTGTGTGTGTGTGTGTGTGTGTGTGTGTGTGTGTGCTCTTTTGCGATGCATGATTGACAGCAATGGCATTCCATGTTTTGCTGGCTGGTCGAAGTTCCATTGTTTGTTTGTGCGGGATGTACTTTTGTTTCCACATCACAACTGATATATATTATAGAGGAAAAGGGAGATTGGCGGCATGGGAATGGCACCTTGTACGGGCAGTGGTATATATGGAACGCGCGCGTGTGCGTGTGTGTGTGTCTTGTTTGCGAAAGTTCGATTGTCAGATAGGGGCTCGCACATATTAATGTCAAAAAGGTCGGGAATTGTCTGAGGTGTATGTTTTGACTCAGACGAGTGTAGAAAAAAGTGGCGTCCGTCTATGTCTGGTTAATTTCTCGCACATGGTATATAATACTTATTTTACTCCGTGCATGAGATGGTTTTCATGTGAATAATTTGTCGGGTAATTGTCTTTTGGTTGGGTATCATTAATGCTCTCCGGATGCGCTTGAACGGGGACTGGTAAAGATAACCAACAACTCACCGTTTTGGCGGCGTCGCGGAATTTGGTGGTGAAGCAGCGTTTGTGGGTGTTTTAAGTAATAATTTATGTTGTGGAGGTTGTGGAAGGGTGCAACGTTGCGGGGGTTAAAGGTGACCATTGTTATTGAGGATGTAAGCGTACTTATGCGATTGTTTTGGCAAGTTGGATTGTTTCTCAGTTTCGTATTATTTGTGGCATTGTGAGTGGCAAAATATTATTTTGTTATTTTCTGCTTTTTGTCAGGTATGCTGTTTTGAATCGATGTTCCACTAAAGCAGGTTGTTGACATATATATCCGGGCTTCAATTGATTGATTGATTGATTGATTGATTGATTGATTGATTGATTGATTGATTGATTGATTGATTGATTGATTGATTGATTGATTGATTGATTGATTGATTGATTGATTGATTGATTGATTTATTTATTTAATTATTTATCTTGTATTTGTTTACACTGTTTGATGAATAGTGAAACGCATTGCCTTGTTATAAACCACCACCCCTGTATTCCCCACCGCCAGGGCCACACCGAGGCCGACCTGCGGGCGCACGAGCAGAACGTGGCGAAAGCGGCGGCCGAGCTAGCGAAAAATGAGAAATGGCGGAAGGAGGACAAGGGCGGGATGTTGTTGGAGAGACTGACGCCCATTCGCTCCGGCGGCAGTTGGTCGTGGCGCTTTGCAGACTCGGAACTGAACTTGCGATGTAAGAGCGGCGCATGAGCAGACTTTGACGCGGCACCGACGATTTGCATGCCTTGTTTTGCGTCGCGCAATTGTTTTTTCCTTGTTTGTGTCATACCCTATTGTAATTCCTCTCATTATTACCTCAACAAATACTCTTACGCGATTGTGTTTGTCCGTTGTCTCTCTTTCGTCGTCACTCTGATGACTTTGCCCAGCGAAACGGGGCTACTAACCTTAATTAATCAGCGCCCTCAGTTAATATTAGCTAACCTTAATTAATCAGCGCCTAAGTTGCCAATGTCATGATTACACAGATTGTGATTGACCCTTGTCGTGGATGATGTTTGTTTGATTACAATTCTCATTTCCTCGGTCTTATCCATAGACTCTCCCCAGTTTTGTTGTTATCGTACTATTACCGCCGCCGCCGTATATTCTGCCCAACGTCACTCAATGTGGAATGCGATAATGGGTTGTGCGCTGTCCTTCCGTTACAGTTTGGGAGCTGGGCGATGAGGCCGTCACCGCACTCGTCGCCCTTCTTCAGCCCTGCCCCAACCTCGACGGATCTTGGGAGGTGCTGCCGTCGCTGACGACGCTGGACCTCTATGATGAGTGGCTGCTAAGGCTAGGGATCAAGTGATTTTTGTCAATGTTGATGGTAATGGTATTTTGCAACGTCGATGATGATGGTATTGATATTTTGGATTGTCGATGTTGATGGCGTTGATAGTTTGAGGTGTTGACATCGATGGCAATTTAAGCCGATATTATCGCCGATGTATCAATATTTGGGACGATATATCGATACATCTGGCTTAAATAATCAATATTTTACAATTGTTTTGATAATTGATGGTATTGATGCGAGCACTACTGCCATCGTGTCGATGTCGATGTCGCAACCTATCACATCGATGGCACTATCATTTGGTGATGATTATACTATCGACGATGCATCGATGGCTGATCCCTAGCCTTAGTGGCTGCGTTACGCTTTTTGTAATATTTTTAAGTGATGCATACAAACTCCCAATTTTGTAAACTCAACATCGATATGCTCCCCCTCCGTCCCCTCCACTCTCCTGAATGCAAATCTCGAAATACGCCCACCCACCCCACCACCGCGGATATCCTTTTGAGCCGGCTGACAACAAGAATAGCAATTTCTCGGCCTTTTCGATGCGCCTTCGAAGAGGAGCGCTGGATTCGAAATTCGCTCAGTCGACGATTGTGCATTAGACACGATGAAACACGACTCTTCCCGTTTCGCTCAACTTTTGCATCATGTCTTTTCATAACTTCCCTTCGACAACATTATATTCCATGTTGTTTTACTTTCATTTCAAAGATATTCAAACCCTAAGACCATAAACCCTAATCCTGATTTTATGTAATCATAATTTGAGTTTTCTGAAATTGAAATCTGCGAAGAACGCCCAGTGACTCCCCCCCCCTACCCTAACCCCACTCCCTCGATTTCCAAAAAAATGGTTTCTGTGGACAAACCATAGATAGGGTTTATTGACGATGGGGCAGTCCGAGCGTGTATTGAACTCACGACGCCCTCCCCTTTATTATATCCTCCCGTATATCGTTTGGCTTTCGGCCTTGTTCCATCCACTGACCCGTCATCTGCTTCTTCATAAATTAGCCCAGAGAGCCCCAACAATATGACGAACGTGGTTGGTCGATGGGGCGACTATGAAAAATAAAACACACATTGCTACATGATTTGAATATTGCTGTTCATTTCCATGCATAATGTCTTTCCTCGCGCAATCACGAATTATGTTCAACTATTTTGCTGTTGATGCCGCTCACCGCCTCACACCAACCCCATACTTCGCTCGGCTTATTGCAGGCAACCGAGTCGGTGATGCGGGAGCCGCTGCGGTGGCCGGGGCGTTGGAGCCGAGGAGGAATGGGGACGGCAGCTGGACGCCATCCACCGCACTGACGGTGCTGTGGCTTGGAGGTGAGAGGGTGCTGATTTCGATCGTTGTGAGAGTGGAAGAATAAAGCTACTCGTGTGTATCCATTGTTGGCAGTCGAATACCTTCGTTCATCATATTTTTCGTCCATTTGTTGCATGGTTTATTTAACAATCACATCCACGGGGGTGAGAGGGTGCTGTGTTTCGATTGTCATTGCAACTTACGACTCGATCATCCATTTCTTTAACGGCTGTGCTTCCTCGGCTTTATTGTGCACCACCCCCACCACTGCTAGCATCCATTTGAGCAGACTTCACAAAAAAAGGAATTTCTCGGACTCTCCGATGCTCCTTTGAAATGGAGCGCTTGATTCGAAATTCACTCAGTCGACGGTTGTGCACCTGAAACTCTCAAAAGCGACTCTTCCCTTTTCGCTTAACTTTTGATTTATCCCTTCATTAAATGCCATCGAAACGGACCATTCGCGATTCGCTCTGATGTTTGTCGTATGAGATGCACATTTTTGCCACCTTTCCACTGCTAACCAAAAAAATAACAATATGCCGTCGGTCAGCCGCCATTTGTCAAATAGAGGGCTGTGAACCCAAATCACAACACACTAAATTTATTGACCGTAGTCGAGACTTGCTTCGGGGGCTGCACTTCTGTTTGAGATAGAAGCAGGTGTCATAGCCACAAAGGCCCTTGTCTGAACGATTTCTGTGGAAAACCCATAGGGTTATTGACGATGGTGCAGTCCGCGCGTGTGATGAACTCTCGACGCCCTTCCTTTTATACCCTCCCTTACATATCGTTTGGCTTTCGGTCTTGTTCCATCCACTCACCCGTCATCTGTTCCTTCATACCTTTGCCCAGCGAGCCCCCGCCATATGACTTACGTGGTTGGTCGATGGGGCGACTATGAAAAATAAAACACATATTGCTACATTATTTAAATATTGTCGGTCATTTCCATACATAATGTCTTTCCTCGCCCAGTCACGCACTGTGTTCCGCAACTGTTTTGCTGTTGATGGCGCTCACCTCCTCACACCAACCCCATGCTTCGCTCTGCTTACTGCAGTCAATCAAATCGGCGCTGCGGGAGCCGCTGCGGTGGCCGGGGCGTTGGAGCCGAGGAGGAATGGGGACGGCAGCTGGACGCCCTCCACCGCACTGACGGAGCTGAATCTTCTTGGTGAGTGGGCGCTGATTTTGATGGTTGTGGCTAAGGAAGAATGGAATGAGATGTACCTTTTTGTCGCCTGTCCACTGCCAAACACGAGAGTACAAATGTGTCTTTAAACAGAGAATAAAAATATGTGTTTTAATGGTTTGCTCGATAAGGATTTCTGTGAAAAGTTATTGACGGGTTTATTGACGGTGGGGCGGTCCGTGCGTGTTTCAGAATCACGACGCCCTCCCTTTACATATCCATTGAGGCATTCGTTAATCAGAGAATAATCAGGTTTTTTATAATTCGCTAGATAATGCTTTCTGTGAAAGCGGGTTTATTGACGATGGTGCAGTCCATGTGTGTATTGAAATCACGACGCCCCCCCCTTTTATATCCTCCCGTATGTCGTTTGGCTTTCGGTCTTGTTCCATCCACTCACCCGTCATCTGCTTCTTCATAAATCAGCCCAGCGAGCCCCCACAATATGACCTACGTGGCTGGTCGATGGGGCGACTATGAAAAATAAAACACACCTTGCTAAATTACTTAAATATTGTTGTTGATTTACATGCAGAATGTCTTTCATTGCCCAATCACGCGTTGTGTTCCGACACTGTTTTGATGTTGATGCCGCTCACCGCCTCACACCAACCCCATGCCTCGCTCTGCTTACTGCAGTCAACCAAATTGGCGATGCGGGCGCCACTGCGGTGGCCGGGGCGTTGGAGCCGAGGAGGAATGGGGACGGCAGCTGGACGCCCTCCACCGCACTGACGGAGCTGAATCTTTGGGGTGAGTGGGCGCTGATTGCGATGGTTGTGACAGAGGAAGGCTGAGACTGCTCGTGTGTATTCATTGTTGGTCGTCCAATATCTTTTCGCCTCCATAAACATCGCCCGGCCGTCCAAGTTACTTTATCAATAATATCGGTTCTTCTCTATCCACTCATCCAATTCATATTCTCCACTGACTGAAGGGAACCAAATCGGCGATGCGGGGTGTTGGTGGTCATACCTTTTGCCTTATATAAACAGCGCCCGTCGCGTCTCTCCGTCTCTCCGCCTTATATAAAGCGTCTCTCCGTCCTCTCAGTCCACATTCCCACTCTTTCCAACATAAAAGTTGAGTACTTTCACCCAACACATATCCGACTTCATCACAACTTTATTTCACAGACTGTTGCGCAGTCGAAGTGCCTCGATTCGGCTATCTCGACAACACCGTCCCCTTCCTCTCGGCCCCCTCTCACCACACGTCACCAACGGAACGGGAAAAAGAATGGATCGTTGCATTGCTAAAGCGCTCCCAATAAACCAAACAATTTTCACAATATGCTCATCATTATTAGTGATACTCACATTCTCAGTAATGTGTTGTTTTCTCCGCTCCGCCCACAGTCCCCTCACTTGCGAGGCGCGCCACCGACGAGAAATCGATGCATGAGTGGGCTCTCGTATATATGGAAGAACTGCTTATTGTTTCATGATCTTCCTATTCACATAATATTTCTTGGTCTTCGTATATACATATTATCTATGTGGATTTGCCATTCGACACGTTTAACATACCAACCCTCTCACAATCATTCTCACACCCGTCCTCCTTCAAACAATACACACACTCCGTTCGCCTTTCTTGCCCTCTCCCTCATCACTCCCCCACTGCCCTCTCTCCCTCTCCATTGTCATACCCCTTGCCCATTTCCACTCTTTCCAACATAAAAGTTGGGTACATTCACTCAACACATATCCGAATTCATCACAAATTGATTACACAGATTGTTGCGCCGTCGAAGTGCCTCGATTCGGCTATCTCCACAACTCCGACCCCTTCCCTTCGACCCACTCTCACGACACATCACCAACGGAACGGGTCGCTCGCAAAAAAAAATAAGGGGTGGTAGCATTGCTAAAGCGCTCCCAAACCAAACAATTTTCACAATGAGCTCATTATTAGCAATACTCCCATTCTAATTGTAAAATGTTGTTGTCTCCCCTCACTTCGAGGCGCGCCACCGACGAGACATCGATATATGAAGAACGGGCATCTCATATGTTTGAAAGAACTGCTTATTGTTTCCGGATTTTCTTATTTACATATTAATTTTGTGGATTTACCATTTGAAACGTTTAACATACCAATTCTCTCACAATCATTCTCACTGTCAATACACACACTCCGTTCAGACAATAGACACACCCTCCGTCCGCCTTTCTTTCCCTCCTCTCCCTCATCACTCCCCCACTGCCCTCTCTCCCTCTCCATTAGCATACCCCTTATTGCCCAGGTCACCCACCGAAGGCCACCATTCCAAAATAGAGAAGCGCGTCTGACTTTGCACCAGAAAAGGAATTACTGATTAATTTAACAAAAAAATTGCTTAATGAAATAAACACGTTCGAATGTGTCTCAGGCGATCATGGCTTTAAACTTCGACCATTTGTAATCAAGCAGTGACTGGGGGGTCAGGCTGCGGAATCTGGCTGAATAATGAAAGGGGAGGGGTGTATTTTATTACAAAATAATGTCGCTGAATCTTGTTGCCTGACTTTACCGCCACGTCGCTACCCACCTCGCTTACCCCAAATCTGCAGATAATAACATTGGCGAAGAGGGAGAGAAGGCGGTGGCGAAGGCCGTGGCGGCGCACAACAGCCACCTGCCCCGCGGAATGGAGAAGCTTCGAATTATTATCTAGTTGAGTCAACTGACTCGTGGAAGTGAAGACCACAGCCGAGTGGTGCCATCCGATATCGACTCGGCGGTGGCGTGTGTCAAAGTTGCGAAACTGTTGAGGCGCCTCTTTAATTGATGAAACGCCGTGTTTACAGTCCCTTTGCAATTTTCAAACTCCGCAATGACAATGTTTTCTCTCAGCCTTTAGAACACCTCACTGCCGTTACGTTTTATGTCACCATGTTAACCAGTGACGCTTTTCCAAGCTCACTGTGATGTCCATGCGCACTGAGTGCTAATCAAAGGGCCTTTCGGGCAATTACCGCCTACAACAAAATGACTCTTAGATTTTCCAACGTCAGGCTTCCTATCGACAAATTACATCAGTGCCGAATGCGTGTCTGCTTGTTGCCGTGGCCGCTTTTTTTTTTTTTTTTTTAATTCCTAATTGCCGGTCGGGATGCGCCATCTTGCCATCTTTGAAGATGCGTCGATATAACGTATGTTAACAGAGATATATAGCAAAAAGCGACGGCGGCAAGGCACCTCCGAACGGACGGCTTCCGGAGTGTCTGCGTCTCTCGGGATGTGTGTGTGAAAGAGGGGGGGGTGGAGGGGGAGAGAGCTGTGTGTGTGTGTGTGTGTGTGTGTGTGTGTGTGTGTGTGTGTGTGTGTGTGTGTGTGTGTGTGTGTGTGTGCGTGTGCGTGTGTGTGTGTGTGTGTGTGTGTGTGTGTGTGTGTGTGTGTGTGTGTGTGTGTGTGCGTGTGTGTGTGTGTGTGTGTGTGCGTGAGGAAGAGAAGCATTGTGTTTGTTTCGTTGTATTCATCTCTGTGTGTGCGCGAAAGAGAGGGGATTGGGTGTGTGTCATTGTCTGTGTATGCGTGTGTGTGTGTGTGTTCGTATGGAAGAAGAGAGGGAGAGGGTTGGTATGTTAAACGTGTCGAATGGCAAATCCACATAGATAATATGTATATACGAAGACCAAGAAATATTATGTGAATAGGAAGATCATGAAACAATAAGCAGTTCTTCCATATATACGAGAGCCCACTCATGCATCGATTTCTCGTCGGTGGCGCGCCTCGCAAGTGAGGGGACTGTGGGCGGAGCGGAGAAAACAACACATTACTGAGAATGTGAGTATCACTAATAATGATGAGCATATTGTGAAAATTGTTTGGTTTATTGGGAGCGCTTTAGCAATGCAACGATCCATTCTTTTTCCCGTTCCGTTGGTGACGTGTGGTGAGAGGGGGCCGAGAGGAAGGGGACGGTGTTGTCGAGATAGCCGAATCGAGGCACTTCGACTGCGCAACAGTCTGTGAAATAAAGTTGTGATGAAGTCGGATATGTGTTGGGTGAAAGTACTCAACTTTTATGTTGGAAAGAGTGGGAATGTGGACTGAGAGGACGGAGAGACGCTTTATATAAGGCGGAGAGACGGAGAGACGCGACGGGCGCTGTTTATATAAGGCAAAAGGTATGACCACCAACACCCCGCATCGCCGATTTGGTTCCCTTCAGTCAGTGGAGAATATGAATTGGATGAGTGGATAGAGAAGAACCGATATTATTGATAAAGTAACTTGGACGGCCGGGCGATGTTTATGGAGGCGAAAAGATATTGGACGACCAACAATGAATACACACGAGCAGTCTCAGCCTTCCTCTGTCACAACCATCGCAATCAGCGCCCACTCACCCCAAAGATTCAGCTCCGTCAGTGCGGTGGAGGGCGTCCAGCTGCCGTCCCCATTCCTCCTCGGCTCCAACGCCCCGGCCACCGCAGTGGCGCCCGCATCGCCAATTTGGTTGACTGCAGTAAGCAGAGCGAGGCATGGGGTTGGTGTGAGGCGGTGAGCGGCATCAACATCAAAACAGTGTCGGAACACAACGCGTGATTGGGCAATGAAAGACATTCTGCATGTAAATCAACAACAATATTTAAGTAATTTAGCAAGGTGTGTTTTATTTTTCATAGTCGCCCCATCGACCAGCCACGTAGGTCATATTGTGGGGGCTCGCTGGGCTGATTTATGAAGAAGCAGATGACGGGTGAGTGGATGGAACAAGACCGAAAGCCAAACGACATACGGGAGGATATAAAAGGGGGGGGCGTCGTGATTTCAATACACACATGGACTGCACCATCGTCAATAAACCCGCTTTCACAGAAAGCATTATCTAGCGAATTATAAAAAACCTGATTATTCTCTGATTAACGAATGCCTCAATGGATATGTAAAGGGAGGGCGTCGTGATTCTGAAACACGCACGGACCGCCCCACCGTCAATAAACCCGTCAATAACTTTTCACAGAAATCCTTATCGAGCAAACCATTAAAACACATATTTTTATTCTCTGTTTAAAGACACATTTGTACTCTCGTGTTTGGCAGTGGACAGGCGACAAAAAGGTACATCTCATTCCATTCTTCCTTAGCCACAACCATCAAAATCAGCGCCCACTCACCAAGAAGATTCAGCTCCGTCAGTGCGGTGGAGGGCGTCCAGCTGCCGTCCCCATTCCTCCTCGGCTCCAACGCCCCGGCCACCGCAGCGGCTCCCGCAGCGCCGATTTGATTGACTGCAGTAAGCAGAGCGAAGCATGGGGTTGGTGTGAGGAGGTGAGCGCCATCAACAGCAAAACAGTTGCGGAACACAGTGCGTGACTGGGCGAGGAAAGACATTATGTATGGAAATGACCGACAATATTTAAATAATGTAGCAATATGTGTTTTATTTTTCATAGTCGCCCCATCGACCAACCACGTAAGTCATATGGCGGGGGCTCGCTGGGCAAAGGTATGAAGGAACAGATGACGGGTGAGTGGATGGAACAAGACCGAAAGCCAAACGATATGTAAGGGAGGGTATAAAAGGAAGGGCGTCGAGAGTTCATCACACGCGCGGACTGCACCATCGTCAATAACCCTATGGGTTTTCCACAGAAATCGTTCAGACAAGGGCCTTTGTGGCTATGACACCTGCTTCTATCTCAAACAGAAGTGCAGCCCCCGAAGCAAGTCTCGACTACGGTCAATAAATTTAGTGTGTTGTGATTTGGGTTCACAGCCCTCTATTTGACAAATGGCGGCTGACCGACGGCATATTGTTATTTTTTTGGTTAGCAGTGGAAAGGTGGCAAAAATGTGCATCTCATACGACAAACATCAGAGCGAATCGCGAATGGTCCGTTTCGATGGCATTTAATGAAGGGATAAATCAAAAGTTAAGCGAAAAGGGAAGAGTCGCTTTTGAGAGTTTCAGGTGCACAACCGTCGACTGAGTGAATTTCGAATCAAGCGCTCCATTTCAAAGGAGCATCGGAGAGTCCGAGAAATTCCTTTTTTTGTGAAGTCTGCTCAAATGGATGCTAGCAGTGGTGGGGGTGGTGCACAATAAAGCCGAGGAAGCACAGCCGTTAAAGAAATGGATGATCGAGTCGTAAGTTGCAATGACAATCGAAACACAGCACCCTCTCACCCCCGTGGATGTGATTGTTAAATAAACCATGCAACAAATGGACGAAAAATATGATGAACGAAGGTATTCGACTGCCAACAATGGATACACACGAGTAGCTTTATTCTTCCACTCTCACAACGATCGAAATCAGCACCCTCTCACCTCCAAGCCACAGCACCGTCAGTGCGGTGGATGGCGTCCAGCTGCCGTCCCCATTCCTCCTCGGCTCCAACGCCCCGGCCACCGCAGCGGCTCCCGCATCACCGACTCGGTTGCCTGCAATAAGCCGAGCGAAGTATGGGGTTGGTGTGAGGCGGTGAGCGGCATCAACAGCAAAATAGTTGAACATAATTCGTGATTGCGCGAGGAAAGACATTATGCATGGAAATGAACAGCAATATTCAAATCATGTAGCAATGTGTGTTTTATTTTTCATAGTCGCCCCATCGACCAACCACGTTCGTCATATTGTTGGGGCTCTCTGGGCTAATTTATGAAGAAGCAGATGACGGGTCAGTGGATGGAACAAGGCCGAAAGCCAAACGATATACGGGAGGATATAATAAAGGGGAGGGCGTCGTGAGTTCAATACACGCTCGGACTGCCCCATCGTCAATAAACCCTATCTATGGTTTGTCCACAGAAACCATTTTTTTGGAAATCGAGGGAGTGGGGTTAGGGTAGGGGGGGGGAGTCACTGGGCGTTCTTCGCAGATTTCAATTTCAGAAAACTCAAATTATGATTACATAAAATCAGGATTAGGGTTTATGGTCTTAGGGTTTGAATATCTTTGAAATGAAAGTAAAACAACATGGAATATAATGTTGTCGAAGGGAAGTTATGAAAAGACATGATGCAAAAGTTGAGCGAAACGGGAAGAGTCGTGTTTCATCGTGTCTAATGCACAATCGTCGACTGAGCGAATTTCGAATCCAGCGCTCCTCTTCGAAGGCGCATCGAAAAGGCCGAGAAATTGCTATTCTTGTTGTCAGCCGGCTCAAAAGGATATCCGCGGTGGTGGGGTGGGTGGGCGTATTTCGAGATTTGCATTCAGGAGAGTGGAGGGGACGGAGGGGGAGCATATCGATGTTGAGTTTACAAAATTGGGAGTTTGTATGCATCACTTAAAAATATTACAAAAAGCGTAACGCAGCCACTAAGGCTAGGGATCAGCCATCGATGCATCGTCGATAGTATAATCATCACCAAATGATAGTGCCATCGATGTGATAGGTTGCGACATCGACATCGACACGATGGCAGTAGTGCTCGCATCAATACCATCAATTATCAAAACAATTGTAAAATATTGATTATTTAAGCCAGATGTATCGATATATCGTCCCAAATATTGATACATCGGCGATAATATCGGCTTAAATTGCCATCGATGTCAACACCTCAAACTATCAACGCCATCAACATCGACAATCCAAAATATCAATACCATCATCATCGACGTTGCAAAATACCATTACCATCAACATTGACAAAAATCACTTGATCCCTAGCCTTAGCAGCCACTCATCATAGAGGTCCAGCGTCGTCAGCGACGGCAGCACCTCCCAAGATCCGTCGAGGTTGGGGCAGGGCTGAAGAAGGGCGACGAGTGCGGTGACGGCCTCATCGCCCAGCTCCCAAACTGTAACGGAAGGACAGCGCACAACCCATTATCGCATTCCACATTGAGTGACGTTGGGCAGAATATACGGCGGCGGCGGTAATAGTACGATAACAACAAAACTGGGGAGAGTCTATGGATAAGACCGAGGAAATGAGAATTGTAATCAAACAAACATCATCCACGACAAGGGTCAATCACAATCTGTGTAATCATGACATTGGCAACTTAGGCGCTGATTAATTAAGGTTAGCTAATATTAACTGAGGGCGCTGATTAATTAAGGTTAGTAGCCCCGTTTCGCTGGGCAAAGTCATCAGAGTGACGACGAAAGAGAGACAACGGACAAACACAATCGCGTAAGAGTATTTGTTGAGGTAATAATGAGAGGAATTACAATAGGGTATGACACAAACAAGGAAAAAACAATTGCGCGACGCAAAACAAGGCATGCAAATCGTCGGTGCCGCGTCAAAGTCTGCTCATGCGCCGCTCTTACATCGCAAGTTCAGTTCCGAGTCTGCAAAGCGCCACGACCAACTGCCGCCGGAGCGAATGGGCGTCAGTCTCTCCAACAACATCCCGCCCTTGTCCTCCTTCCGCCATTTCTCATTTTTCGCTAGCTCGGCCGCCGCTTTCGCCACGTTCTGCTCGTGCGCCCGCAGGTCGGCCTCGGTGTGGCCCTGGCGGTGGGGAATACAGGGGTGGTGGTTTATAACAAGGCAATGCGTTTCACTATTCATCAAACAGTGTAAACAAATACAAGATAAATAATTAAATAAATAAATCAATCAATCAATCAATCAATCAATCAATCAATCAATCAATCAATCAATCAATCAATCAATCAATCAATCAATCAATCAATCAATCAATCAATCAATCAATCAATCAATCAATCAATTGAAGCCCGGATATATATGTCAACAACCTGCTTTAGTGGAACATCGATTCAAAACAGCATACCTGACAAAAAGCAGAAAATAACAAAATAATATTTTGCCACTCACAATGCCACAAATAATACGAAACTGAGAAACAATCCAACTTGCCAAAACAATCGCATAAGTACGCTTACATCCTCAATAACAATGGTCACCTTTAACCCCCGCAACGTTGCACCCTTCCACAACCTCCACAACATAAATTATTACTTAAAACACCCACAAACGCTGCTTCACCACCAAATTCCGCGACGCCGCCAAAACGGTGAGTTGTTGGTTATCTTTACCAGTCCCCGTTCAAGCGCATCCGGAGAGCATTAATGATACCCAACCAAAAGACAATTACCCGACAAATTATTCACATGAAAACCATCTCATGCACGGAGTAAAATAAGTATTATATACCATGTGCGAGAAATTAACCAGACATAGACGGACGCCACTTTTTTCTACACTCGTCTGAGTCAAAACATACACCTCAGACAATTCCCGACCTTTTTGACATTAATATGTGCGAGCCCCTATCTGACAATCGAACTTTCGCAAACAAGACACACACACACGCACACGCGCGCGTTCCATATATACCACTGCCCGTACAAGGTGCCATTCCCATGCCGCCAATCTCCCTTTTCCTCTATAATATATATCAGTTGTGATGTGGAAACAAAAGTACATCCCGCACAAACAAACAATGGAACTTCGACCAGCCAGCAAAACATGGAATGCCATTGCTGTCAATCATGCATCGCAAAAGAGCACACACACACACACACACACACACACACACACACACACACACACACACACACACACACACACACACACACACACACACTCGGTGTACAAGATACGCATGCCACGTTGACTGCAGGCATGCCTCGCTACATCAGTAACAAATAAATGTCAAATGATTAAAAAACTGCAATACCCTGAAAAGAATTGCGCGAGTGCACCTCTGTCACAATATAATTCAGTGCGCACAGAGCATCGCCCACATAACAGATTATCCGGTCCTTAATGATGAGGCCACCCACACCCACCACAATCATCGCAAGTTACGAATGCGCGGACACTACTCAATCATTTGGGAAAACGTCACAGCAGAGAAAATGAGAGAAACAATGAAATGCAATTATGAATTGAATTGACTCGAACTGAACTGAAATGAAATTTCTATCTCTCTCTCCCTCTCTCTCTCTCTCTCTCTCTCTCTCTCTCTCTCTCTCTCTCTCTCTCTCTCTCTCTCTCTCCCCCCCCCCCTCCCCTCGCTCCCTCTCTCGCTCTCTCTCGCTCTCTCTCGCTCATTCTCGCTTTCTCTCAGCACCTCATCCGTTGTTGCACGCTAATCCCTTTCAGGACAGCTCATCTTATGAACTACCATAACGTGCTCACCCACACATGCCACGAATTCAAAGCATTGACTTGTTGCGCTACATTACAAAGAATATGCAAGAGTTCTTCC
>JAPMLY010000683.1:0-51589 GCA_026401115.1 Tetraselmis chui
AACATAATTATAACGGGGTTTGCAAAGCAGGGGGGGGCTGCGTTTGCCAAAAGTGTAAATAATATCTTATATTAATTGGTCTCCGTAAAGGTGACCATATAAAAGAGGGGGTCAAGGACGGTGGACTTGCGTGAGCTGTGCTCGCGCAAAAGCCAGAAGGTGGTCTAACGCTGTGTGCGTCGCGTAATGTATAGGGAGCCTGTTTTACTAAGGCAACGCACGTAAAAGTTAGTATGGACGGCTAGATTTGCGAAGCGTCATGGCAGCGCTTGCTAATCTATCCCCCCTGTAATTTAAACCTTTGTAATTGAACATTATGACCATTTATATGGTAGTGGGGGGCTCCGTTTGCCATCATGTCACCGTGATGCTGGTAATATGCGGCGGCCACCCGAGGTTGTAAGCCAAACAAATAAGTAGCAATCCGTTGTCGTGGGAACGACAATGGGGTCGATGTAGTCGAGCACGACGCTTGACGGTGTGGCAACTGGCAACTTGCATGTCTAGAGCTAACTGTTCACACAATTTTAATCTGAGTCTGTCTAGCTCTGTGTCGTAAGATTGCAATTGATGTTGTCGAGAGGTAATTGATGAAAGATGTTTCACTGCTGTACTTGGGCAGTAGATGTTGTAAATGAACAAAGGAATTGTTAAAAGGTTCTGTCACCTCCCTCTACTGCACTGGGCTTAAATAGGTTTCAGCCCAGACTGGTTACGCCTGCAAGCTATGCTTACGTGTCAGGCGTTAGTGCTGTTCAACCGTCGTCATCTGCCTCGAGACGCGGCCTGCCTAGCATTGGGTTTCACGACGCGGCTCCTTCTGCATTGGAGAGCTCGTTCTGGCGCGTCATCTGGCTAGTTAGATTAATTATGCATATCTGTACGTACCGGGAGGTACTGGTCGTACTGTAGCATCAGCACCATTACAATATTGCAGTAGCGACGTACCCACGAGTATACGTCCGTCCTGTGGAAAAGCACGAATTGGAATTCGTAACGAGTACCTGTACAATGTCCTGCAATGTACTGTTGCAGGACTGTACTCGTCACACTCGTACCCTCCCCCTCTTGACAGATCAATGAGGTCGCCGCGAGGCAGACCTCCGTGGTTCTTGGCTCCTTTACTGAAGCAATTACTGGGACTCAGGAATGCGCGCTGGGTGAGCGTGCATAAAATCAATGTACGCCTGAGTCTTGGCGAACTTGCGCCATTGGGGCGTCTCCAAGAATTCTTGTAACGCAACTGTTCGATGCACCTCGTTCAATCGGTGCCAGACAGGTGGAATGTCGTCATCACTGAAATGCGTCATGAAGAGCAAATATTTGCCTCGTCGCCCAGGTAGCGACTTGATGCACACAGCAGAGATGTGTGAGATGTCAAACTCCTCGTCGTCTCCTTCAGGGACAGTCACCGGGACAGCTGGCCGTAGCAGAGCGGTAGAGCAGGGTCTTAAGTTGTTAACGTGGAACACAGGATGTAAGCGTACTGTCGCTGGAAGTTTTAATCTGTAACTGTGTTTCCCAATCTGCTCCTCCACTGAAAAAGGGCCAAGCTGTCTGTCTCTGAGTTTCCTGTTCGGCTGTCCTCGCAGAAAAAGATTTGCTGTGACGACTGACACCTTGTCTCCCTTAGCGAAGTGTGGCGCTGTAGACGGTTCTGTGCGCGCTTGCATCTCGTTCTTGTGTAGTTGTAACACTGAGCGTACCAAGCTGTGTACTTCCTGTAACAATCTCAACCGTTCTGTTGCGTCTTGCGAAAAAGGAATCGATGGTCGCATGCTGAAGAGCAGGTCAGGAGGCTCCTCAGGAGAAAAACCAAAGTTAGCCTCGAACGGCGTGTGCTCAATTCCAAGTGCACGCGAAGCGTTGTACGCAAACTCCACTTGCGGTAAAAGTGTCGACCAGTTGGAGCCATCATAGCAACAGAAGCAACGAAGAAGCTGCTGAAACGTGCTGTTCACGCGCTCTGTCAGTCCGTCTGTTTCTGGGTGTCGGCTGGTAGACATGTTTAGTCGCGTTCCAAGGCGTCTCCACAATGTCTGCCAGAAGGCGCTGACAAATTTCGGGTCGCGGTCACTGATCAGCACTCGGGGCAGTCCATGTAAACGGTAGACTCCCTGTAAAAACAAAGTTGCAGTTTCTTCGGCAGTAATCGACTCTGTGCATGGCAGAAAATGGGCCATTCGAGTTAGATGGTCTACTACAATCAGCACACTGTTAAAGCCGTTGCTCTCAGGCAAGTGTGTCAGGTAGTCAAGACCAACTGTGTGCCACGGTCTGGGTGGAACAGGTAACGGGTAAAGAGTCGCGGCCATCTGAGGTCGAATCTTCGCTCGTCGGCACACGACGCAGCGTTCACAAAAATCTTTCACATCTTGGCGGATTCGTTTCCACCAGAATCTGTCGAGTGCTTTAGCAAGAGTGCTAGCAACTCCTCTGTGACCGGCTGACGAACTTTCGTGCAGCTCTGCGATCAATTTCAGTCGGAGCTCAGAGTTCTGTGGAATACAGAGGCGATTGAGACGCCAAAAGTACCCGTCTCTGGCTTCTATCCGGCTGTCTCTTGTCCACTCACCATCGTCCCCATAAAACGAATCTCGTGAGAACCCCTCGCGAATGAGATCAGCGAACTCAGGGCTCAGCTGCAACGCGTCAACAGTCAGTGAATTTAACTGTGCGTCTTCAAACAGCAGCTGGGACTTCCGTCGTAATTCTCGATCTGACGGAACCTCGCCATCCCAAAATAAGGGTACTGTGGCCTGAGGTACGAAGTCTGGTCGCCGGCTTAACGGGTCAGCTTCGTTCAGAGCTCCCTTGCGATATGCAAGTGTCATCGAGCCCACAAACGGTTGCAAATCCCGCAGGTATCTTGCTTGCCGCTTGTTCAGCCTGTTGTTCGGTTGCCTGAGCAGGTGCCGCAGTGTGTCGTGGTCTGTTACGACAAGGAACTTAGAACAGCCTTCAAGATAGCACCTCCAATGCTTGACAGCTTCGCATACGGCCAAAGCTTCTAAGTCGTACGCAGAGTAAGTGTTACCACGCTCAGCTGGATTCAGCTTACGCGCCCAGTAAGAGACTGGTTGAAGACCGCCTCCTTGGTCTTGCAACAGGACTGCTGCAATCCCCACTGTGGAAGCATCTGTAGCTACGGTGAACGTCGCGTCCGAGCCGACCTCCGGAAGGATCAGGCATGGCGCGGAAATGAGCCGTAACTTGAGAGTCTCGAAGGCTTCCAAACAGGCAGGCGTCAGCGTAACCTTCTGTGGCTGGGACTTCCGCAGTAAGTCCGTCAATGGAGCCGTAAGGTCGCTAAAATGGTGTATGAATCTCGCATAGAAGTTGCAGAACTGTACGAAACTGCGAACCTCCTTCTGCGTCTTGGGCACTGGCCAGTCTGCAACGGCCTCGACTTTCTTTGTGGAAACCGAAATTTTTCCGGCTGACACAGTGTAGCCCAGATACTCCATTTCTTGCAATCCGAAGAAGCATTTCTTAAGGCGCAATTTCAGCCCTTCCTCCTTGAATCGCTGTAGCACTAGACGCAGGTGCTCCAGGTGCTCTTCCAGAGTTCGACTGTAGATACAGACGTCATCCAGGTAGACTGTCACGAACTTATGTAAAAAGTCGCGAAGTATGTCGTTCATCATCCTCTGAAATGTAGCTGGTGCATTACACAGGCCAAACGGCATGGCGACCCATTCCATTAAGCCATCAGGGGTCTGAAAAGCCGTCTTGTGAACGTCCTGATCACGCACTCGAACTTGCCAGAATCCAGAAGCGAGGTCGAGGTGTGTGTAAAAGTTCGCGTCCTTAAGTTCGTCCAGTGTGTCGTCCACACGCGGTAGCGGGTAAGCATCTTTACGCGTAACCTCGTTAAGACCGCGGTAGTCAATGCAAAGACGTAGCGAGCCATCAGCTTTTCGCACAAAAAGAATTGGCGAGCCGAATTCACTGTAGCTGGGGCGTATCAACCCAGCTTCCACTGCGTCTTTAAGCTGTCGATTAAGCTCAGCGCGCTCTGCGGGTGACAATCTGTTCAGACGTTGACGTCGCATCGGGCCAATTGTTTCAATGGGATGATCCCACTGTCGGCTTACAGGTGGAGAGTCGACAGGTCGCAGTAACTCCGGGAAGTCATCAAAGAGTAAAGACCGGAAGTTATCACGTTGTTCTGCTGTTAGTTCCTCTCCAGTGTGAAAGTCTGTCGTTTGTTCAGCGACTGACGTAAGTTCAATGACGTAAAAATCAGCATGACGTCCTCTGCTGCGGCGCGTCTTGCGCATGAGCTTCTGAACTTTCGTAGACGACAGGAGTAGACACTCAGGGCGTCGTTCCTCGAGTGTAGTCTCCACAGCTGTGCCGTCCATTAGTGTAAAAATTCTGGTTGTACCAAATTGTAAAGAGGCCTGTTCGTCATCAAGCCATGGTAAACCCAGGATTAAATCAGCTGTGCGTAAATCACGTAAGACATAAAAAGTCCGGTGAAACTCGTGTCGAGCCAGCTCAAAAGTGACGTCGCAGACTGTCGTAGAAGTCACTCGTTGTCCATTAGCGAGTCGAACTGGGGTTTTACTGGCAGACTTCCGAGTCTGTAAAGCAAAGCGTCGTACAAAGTCCTCTGACACAAAATCAAGTGTCGCAGCACAGTCCACTAATCCAGAAATGTGGTGTCCGCCATCAGGAGTTTTCACAGTCAGCTCAGTTCGAATTAACGGGCGAGCTTCCGTGAGGTCAGTCAGTAGGGCTGTAGCTGTCGAAGAAAATTGTCGCAGCGTAGCGATGGACTGTTCCGAGTCGTCTGTTGGTACAGGTACCGAGTCGGGTTGATCAGGTGCTGTAGGTTCTGGTGAGTCGTTAAACGCACAATCTGCGTCGACTAACCACAGCTGTACAGGCCAAGGGGCTGGAGCAACCACCTCCTGTTGCGCTGGATTCTCCAGTGACTGACGTGTAAAAAGCTGTGTCCTTGCTGGGAATTCTTGATAGAGTTTCCAGTGCTTAGTCACCTGAGTAAATTTCGCCCACTTCGGTAGTACAAATACAGCCATCGTAGATGTCGGAGATGTTCGACGACAATCCTCAAAATGCTGCGCAATCTGCTCAGCTAACTCCCAGGGTGGGTTGATGAACACCCTCTCTCCTGTTAAGTCTCTGTCTAGAATCGAGTCACTCGGCGAACAGTGAGGTAAGTCACCGTGCGAGTTAAGACCTTCATCATCAGCACATCCTTCCAACGTGAAGTTGAATCGTGCATGCAGAGGGTCAAAGACTGAGTCAACCAGTTTCCAATCAACTGAACGTCTGGTTACAGGTTTACGACTCTGTCTCTGCTTAGTCTGACGACGACGACCTGCTACTTGCGTTACAGGTGTCGCAACTGTAGTCGATGGAGATGCCGAAGAGTTTATCGACGACCTCTGTCGCTAGCAGTGTCTCAGAATGAACAGTAGATGTAGCCGGCTGCTCCAGTTCATTTGTAGAACAGCCTTGCCACCATCATTGCTTCTTAGGTTGCATTGGTGCCTTGCCTTTGAACTCCGGGCATTGGAACAAACGGTGTCCCTTCTTGTGGCACTTGAAGCAAAGTCCTTCGTCCATGTGTCGCTTACGCTCCTCAGCTGTCATTGCATTTGCGATTGAATTAAAATCTTCGCGACCGGATGGTTGACCACGTCCACCATTGTTGCCACCACGACCACCATTGTTACCACCTCCACGTCCACGTCCGCGGCCTCGTCCTCGGCCACCCTTGTTACGTTTCCAGACGTTAGAGGCTTCCTCAAAAGGGTCTTCAAGGTTGCGCTTGCGAGAGGATTGGGTAGATGGTCCAGCAGCAGACCTTGCATTGCCTAATTCCGGCGAGTCTGTCACGACGTCATTCAGAAAGTTTTGTAGCTCCGCGAGCGTAATCTGGTAACCTAGTTGCGCTCGGTGTGATCTAGCCAGTCTCTGGAGGTCCACGTTTGCAAGACCAGTAATGAAGCGTACACACTGTACCTCCGCTGTCAGGTCTTGACGAGAACGGCGTAAGTAGTCGTTGTACTTCTTAGTAAAAAGCGCGTAACTCATCGTGTTGCTCTGTGTAAAACTTAGCAAAGCTTTAATTGCGTCATCCTGAATGTTCGGAAGAAACGTAGACTTGCGTATCTCCGCAACAAGCTCGTTGTACGTAGATGGAATTGGAGGATGATTTTTCCGGTTCAACCACCATCCACCAAGGAGTCCAGAAAACTGTGAAGTAACCCAGAACACTGCATCGTACGAGTCAGCTGCAATCCCAAGCATTACAAAACGCTGAGGCTGAGCTTCGAGCCAATCCTCCAGTACAGGTGGGTCTTGACCATTCTGGTACGGTGAAGTAATGGCAGCCTTACGCTGAGTCTCCGTAAGAGTCACTGATAGTCCTGCCAAGTTGTGGGTAGGCATCGGCATTCCCACTCGTAAATCTGTAGGTCCCACTCCAGTCAGTCGGTTGATGTGTCCAACAATCAGCAGCCAGACAGAACCAGAGTCGACCGTTGTAAACCGGGGGTACATGTGGAGCTGTCTCGGGATAGACGTGTCTTCATGCATGACTGGAACATGTTGTGTCATTGCTCGATAGAAAGATTCCCACTGAGTCACGTAACCAAAGTGAAGTAAATCACTCTTGTGCTTCTCAGCACGAAGTAACCCAGTCTGTGCAGGCGTAAGTGTCAGACCGTCAGTGTTGATGATTTCCGGGACGACGTAAGTGCCATCCGGATTAACTGTCGACTGTTCCAAAACAACCTGCTCGACCTGAGCAGGTGTACGTAAGTTGCTCGTAGCAAACAGGACAGGAATAGACGCAGAGTACACGGAAACAAGCTGTCGTCCTTGAGGTAGCGTAACGTTCACAGGTTCACCACTCAACAGCGTCAAATCATCCGGTGTCAAAACAAGACCGGTCTCCTCGTGTAATTCGCGAATAGCAGCGTCGACAGGCTCTTCGTTGGGTAAGACAGAGCCAGCAGGGAACCAAGTTCTACCAGTACGAGGCTCACGCTGAAACACCAACTTCAAATCCGACCGTTTAGTTCCTCCAACGTGAATTACCAACACCACGTAATGACCAGGTCCAAGAGAAGCCATCTCAACTCAATCAAACAACGTCGAGCAGTTCAATAAGCGAACGAAAGCGTGCGTCGACCAAAGAGCTCCGAAACCAGTGTGGCGGTTAGCCTCTGAAAGCTAAACGCTAGCACAAATCTGTTCTAGTCTGTCTAGCTCTGTGTCGTAAGATTGCAATTGATGTTGTCGAGAGGTAATTGATGAAAGATGTTTCACTGCTGTACTTGGGCAGTAGATGTTGTAAATGAACAAAGGAATTGTTAAAAGGTTCTGTCACCTCCCTCTACTGCACTGGGCTTAAATAGGTTTCAGCCCAGACTGGTTACGCCTGCAAGCTATGCTTACGTGTCAGGCGTTAGTGCTGTTCAACCGTCGTCATCTGCCTCGAGACGCGGCCTGCCTAGCATTGGGTTTCACGACGCGGCTCCTTCTGCATTGGAGAGCTCGTTCTGGCGCGTCATCTGGCTAGTTAGATTAATTATGCATATCTGTACGTACCGGGAGGTACTGGTCGTACTGTAGCATCAGCACCATTAGTTTAGTTAGCAGACAGCACAAGCTACAGGTTCTAAGGCTGTTTCTAGAACACCTGAGGTGTGGATATTTAAGACGGGGACTTACTGGTAGAGGAGAAGACCGGTACATAATAGAATTACGCCACACCCAGATTGTAAGAAACCCTGTTCCTAAGACAATCTTACTAATTCTCTCTACGCTGTATAATTAGATCCAGAGATTAGGTTCTACTATTAGTCTAAGGTTGCCAACTTAGCCTAACCAAAGTAGCACCTCACACGTGGTTTCGGAGCCTCAGAACAGCTAGACGAGACGAAGATGTCTAACCGAGCAGGAGAGAGACTACCAGAGGAAGTTGATGGTCGACCAGAGGGGGCGCCTTCTGGGCCGACACAGCCGACGTCGACAGATGGTGGAAGACAGACAGTGCGAGAAGGATCGAGTCCCACGATGGAGCCTATGTCGGTACACGTCACCGAGATGCTACAACGACTAAGTAACCGAGTTGACACTTTTTCGACTGAGCTATCTCAACTGCGTGACCACGTCGACAACGGTTTCAGACATTTTGAAGGACGAGTGAACAGAAGCCGAGAAACGGAGAATTTTCTTCGAGGAGAACAATTGAGATCGGAGAGGACGCGAGAGATGCCAAGCATGATGCCGAACGATGTCAAACCAGCCAAGATCAAGAGCATCGCTACGACTAACATCGACGAGCTGAGAAACTGGTTCCGACATGCACGAGGGTATCTACGGTATCACAGCGTTAACCCTGAAGAGCAAAGAGGAGTGTACTGGGTATCTGGCTTTCTGGAAGGACCACTATCGAAGTGGTGGTACTCCCAAGTTGCGCAGACTGGAGATGAAGTCGGTGGAGGATTTTCCGGAGTTTCTGAGATGGAGAAATCCTTAATTCAGGAATTCTGCGGAAGAACACCGGCGGAACAAGCGAGATTGAATTTGGACAAAGCGCGACAGAAAACCACGGTCCTGAAGTATGCGAACTATTTTCGAGAACAATTATTGGAGCTTCCTCACCGTCACGAAGAAGATAACGTACATGATTTCCAGCGCGGTTTGAGACCCTCGATTCATAAGGAGGTTGCCCTGAAAAACCCTAAGACCCTACACGAGGCGATTCAAGCAGCTCTGCGAGCGGAGGCAGCGGAGACCAAGATTGAGACGACCCAACGCTCGACAGGCCGACTGAACGCCATCGAAGAAGACAGCGACTTTTCAGAGGCAGCGGAGGAGATCGACAGTGAGTCGGAGGAAGATTCGCATGGCGCGACCGAAGAAAAGCCGCGGGAGCTGTACGAGATTAGACGCCTCACTCAAGAGGAGGTCGACAGATTTAAGAAGGAGGGCAAGTGCTTCATTTGCCACAAGAAGGGACACATCGCTATCGACTGCCCAGACAGAAAGAACAAGAAGAACGACAGAACGAAGAAATCCCGGCCGGGAAAGTGAGACCTGAGTCGGCAGCTCGCGGCAAGCTGCAGGATGAGGTTTCGTCTCCTACAGCGACTCAGGAAGAGACCAGAACAGAAGAAGTACGAGACCCGTTACCTCAAACGACATTGAGGCCAGTCTTTAGGAGCAAGGACTTTAGCGACTGGATGATGAATAGGGAGTATTTCCTGAAGTACTCTCAGACCTACGGACCTTTCGACTTAGATGGAGCTAGCGATAATGACGGCCTTAATTCTCAAGTGGCGGAGGATTTTTGCTGTCCGGCGCGCCCATTTCAGGAGAGAGATTTACAGAAGTACCGGAGAATTTGGCTAAATGCGCCATTTAATGAATTAGAAGATTTTTTGGGCCATTATTTGCGGAGTAAACTGCTTCATCCCCATCTGAGAGCGGTTATAGTGGTTCCAAAATGGAGGGCAAAACCATGGTTCAAGCTGCTGCGAAATTTCCGACTTGTCGACGAGCTGGCGGCGAAAGAACATGTGTTTACCTGCCCTACGAACGACGGAATAGAAGGAAGAAGGCAAGATGTTGGACCGACAAGATGGACGACGCAAGTCTACGTCGACGACACCGATCGAGTTCGATTTCTGCCTCAGAACCTACAGAATCCCCCGAAGACCTACTGGACTCACTCGACGACTCTTGTTACCGATGGCCGACGAGTGTTACTAGCGAAAGAGGACACTGGCATGGTCTGGTTTCCTGGTGGCAAACAGGAGATTGAAGACGCGACCCCGGAATACACAGCAGTGCGAGCTCTTACGGAGACAACTGGATTTAAGGTGAGCGAAACAAATTTACGCCTTTTAGGGACGGAGTCTTCCGGACAGAATAAGCGCTACGTGTATATCGCTCGCGTTCGACCCGGATCGATACCGGACGCTACGTCAACTTCTCAGGCAGTATGGGCTACCTGGAAGGAATTAATTTCGGCACGGCGTACGGGTTATCTAGTCCGTGGAGATCAGCAGTTCCCTCTTCGTTACGAGACTTTTGGGAAACCGATCGACGGGTGGATGAACAAGAACGTCCGACTAGAAGACAGTGTTCCTGCGACGCTACATGTATCCACAACCCAGTCTGGAACAAGTCTGTTAGTGTTGGGAGGCACCTTACGCGGACATCGATGCCGTATTTTGGTTGACTCTGGCGCTTCGGAAAATTTCTGCAAGGCTGAGTGGGTACGGGAGCATCACATCCCGACGGTTACTGGAGAGAAATACCGGATAAAATTGGCAGATGGTAGTACAACTACGACTCGCCAGCGACTACGGAATGAAGTGCTCACAGTAGGGACCCTGGATATACGTCTGGACGCAATTACGACAGAACTGGATAAATTCGACATCATCCTCGGTCAACCTTGGTTACAAGCCGTCAACCCGGATATAGATTGGTCTACTAAAACGATTCGCGACCGTAAAACTGGCGAAGCTATGGTGTCTGGCGACGAGTACACCGTACCTGTGACAGTACATCACTTGGAGGCGGATGCGATGGCAAAGCTGCTTAGACAACAACCAGCAGACCTCTTCGTGATTGGACTACGAGAAGTACAAGACGCGGTCGACGACATCAATACTGATCAACAACCTGAGTGGACGACTTCGTTACGAGATTCCCTGAATGAGTTTACGGACATCATCAAGGAGCCTGACGGTCTACCGCCAACTCGCGAGTGCGACTTTGAAATTAATTTGGAGTGCGATGAACCACCTAAGGAGCGAACGTACCGTATGTCACCAGCAGAACTCCGGGAGGTTCAAGTACAGTTGCAAGACTTACTCGCAAAAGGCTGGATTCGTCCGTCTAAATCTCCGTACGGTGCCCCGATTTTATTTGTACGCAAGAAGGATGGTACCATGCGTATGTGCGTAGACTATCGGAAACTCAACGACCTTACGAGGAAAGACCGAACACCGTTACCCCGGATTGATGAGTTACTCGACTCGCTATATGGGGCTCACTATTTCAGCACGCTGGACCTGTATAAAGGCTATCATCAAGTTCGAGTCAAGGAGCGCGACATACATAAGACAGCATTCCGAACTCATTACGGATTGTTCGAGTACTGCGTTCTACCCTTTGGACTTTGTAACGCCCCAGCTGGATTCCAAGCGATGATGAATCGAGTTTTGGCCCCGTATCTTGGCAAGTTCTGCGTGGTATATTTGGACGACGTGTTGATCTACAGTAAGACGGCCGACGAACACCTCGAGCATATTCGACTCGTGTTACGAGAGCTGCAGCGACACCAGTTGCATATCAAACTCTCTAAGTGTTACTTCGGACGATCGAGCGTCAATTTCCTTGGGCATGTGGTGGAAGCTGGACAGATCCGAATGGACCCCGACAAGGTTGAGGCAGTACAGAATTGGCCCCGACCGAAATCTGTGACTGAAGTACGTGGATTTCTGGGACTTGCTGGATATTACCGGAGGTTTATCAACCAATTCGCAACCCTAGCAACCCCATTAACGGACCTGACCAAGAAGACACCGGAATTTCGCTGGACTCCTCAAGCCGAGTCAGCATTCGAGCAAATTAAAGACGCGATGGTACGTGCACCAGTACTGGTAATTCCTGACACTTCTCCTAATGCAAGGTACACACTGTACACAGATGCTTCTGGATTTGCAGTAGGAGCTGTGCTATTACAAGACCAAGGTATTGGATTACAACCTGTTG
Source organism: Tetraselmis chui (assembly GCA_026401115.1). NCBI lineage: Eukaryota > Viridiplantae > Chlorophyta > Chlorodendrophyceae > Chlorodendrales > Chlorodendraceae > Tetraselmis > Tetraselmis chui. Next base: position 11,776 of record JAPMLY010000683.1, read on the forward strand.
CGTACCATGCTCGAAAGATGAACAAGCATGAGGTACACTATCATGTCCACGAACAAGAGCTACTGGCAGTTCGCGACGCTCTACTGAAGTTCCGTTGCTACTTAGATGGCGCGGCGGGATTTACAGTAATTACGGACCACGACACGTTGCGACACTTCTTTCGGCAGCGCGATTTGTCTACTCGACAGGTGCGATGGCTTCAAGTTTTAGCACCTTACCAGCGACAGATGGACATCGTATACAAGAAGGGAGCAGTCAACCATGCAGACGCTCTGTCTCGCCGACCTGACCTGAAGGACTCATTACAGAAGCTGCAACTGTTACGCGATTGGACCAACGACGAAGCAGAATGCGAGTTACACGCGCAGATTTTTTCCCTGGAATCCCGGTTACATCCTGACTCTGGACTTCATGCGGAAATCAAAAGCGCTTATGACTCGGACAAATATCTGCTTACCCGGAAATCTCTGCCTACCTGGCTGGTACGTCAATCTAATGGACTCTTGTACGCCTACGGGACAAGACTGTATGTTCCGAACGTCTCTACATTGCGATCAAGAGTATTGTACGAACTACACGACGCACCGACCGCGGGACACCATGGTATTATTCGACTATTGGCAGCAGTGACCCGGACGTTTTGGTGGCCTAACATGAAGCGGACAGTACAACACTATGTACGCAGCTGTGTTACCTGTCAACGCAACAAGGCAGCGCGACACAAGCCTTATGGACTCCTTCAATCGCATGAGGTACCGACCAGGCCCTTTGAGCATGTATCGCTTGACATGATTACGGACCTTCCTGAGTGCGATGGGTATGATGTTGTGGTGGTATTCGTCTGTATGCTTACGAAACGGACGATTGTCGAGCCAATTACGAAAACGATTACCGCGGAACAATTAGCAAAAGTTATGCACCGCGCTGTTTTTCGGCATTTTGGCTTACCACGGAAATTAATATCCGATCGAGATCCCCGGTTTATGAGCGACTTCTGGCAAACCCTATTTAGGGCTGTTGGCACCAAGCTTAATATCTCTACGAGCTATCACCCCCAGACAGGTGGCCAAACTGAACGAGTAAACCAGACATGGGAGCAAGTCATACGATGCTATGTGCACCCCTTGCACGACGACTAGGTTCAACACCTTACCAACGTGGAGTTCGCGATCAACGCAGCGGTTTCTACGTCAACGACTATGTCTCCATTTAAGGCGACGCTAGGATTCGAGCCGACATCTCCAACGACGGCTACATTTGAAGATAACGAGCCTAGCCGTACTTTACCGGAGCAAGTGAAGATTCTAGTCGAGATGCACAGATTTGCCCACGACTGCGTCAAAGCAGCCCAGGCACACATGCAAGACGCTGCAAATCGGCACCGGTTACAAGTACCTTTTACAGTTGGCGACAAGGTTAAGCTCAAGGCGACAAATCTACGGTTTGTACAACAGCCATGTTCTAAACTACGCGACCGCTACATTGGACCGTTTCTCATTACGGAGGAAGTTTCCCCGGTTGCATTTCGGCTTAAGCTACCCCTTGGAGTACGGATTCACGATGTTGTACACGCCAGTCTACTAGAAAAATGGAATTCAAAACCAGAAAAGGCCAACAGTGCGCAGCCAATTCCGATTGTGCACGATGCGAAGCGATTTGAAGTCGACAAAATACTCGACGTGGCTTTTAACTCCAATGGCACGGGACTTTTGTTTAAGGTCCGTTGGGCAGCACCGTTCAACGTACCTAGCGAGGACACTTGGGAACCCATGCGAGGAGTCAACCACTTAAACATCTTTTCCGAATTCCTTCGAACGGATGTTTATCGGGAATTTTCTGGCACCCCTGACTTTGTCAGATTTTGCAATCCCTGGCCTGCAAGAACCCCAAAGAAACCAAGACCCTGAGTACTGCACAGCGAGGACGGTGGTGCTTAAGGAGGGGAGAGTGTCATATCCTTGCCATTTAGCTAAGTGCTAGTATCTGACATTATTTATTTCCTCCAAATGGTACCTGTATCTTAGCGATATTCCGTGACTCTTTTATTGTCATCACGGCAGTACAACTGTATCGCCGTATTTTCCCTCGACAGTACAGAGGTACTAGCAGTATCTCTTCTAGATAGTTCTTTTCGAGATAGTTCTAAGAGCTTGTGCGAAAAGGTTAGATAAACGGTACTGGTAACCTCAGTTAACATGTATCTCTAGTAATAGTTTGGTTTAGTTAGCAGACAGCACAAGCTACATGTTCTAAGGCTGTTTCTAGAACACTTGAGGTGTGGATATTTAAGACGGGGACTTACTGGTAGAGGAGAAGACCGGTACAGAATAGAATTACGCCACACCCAGATTGTAAGAAACCCTGTTCCTAAGACAATCTTACTAATTCTCTCTACGCTGTATAATAAGATCCAGATATTAGGTTCTACTATTAGTCTAAGGTTGCCAACTTAGCCTAACCAAAGTAGCACCTCACACACTAGCAGGAAGCAATAACATAGAATTGATTTGTGTCTACAATTTGCTCTCTCAAGGCTAGCTGTCACACTGGTTTCGGAGCGTTTTAGATCTACGCACGCTTTCGCTCTTGCTTGAACTCGTTAGACGCTGATTGATTGTTTTTAGCATGGCTTCTATTGGGCCCTGTAACTACCTTATGACCGTACCGCATGCAAGAGCTTATAAAGCCTCAGACATTGAACTCGTGTTACATCGAGAACCCCGTTTTGTAAAACTTGATTCCATGCCGGTTCGATTTTTCCTAACGAAGAGCATGTCGACGCTGCCGTTCGCGAGTTGTTTCAGGAAATTTGCCTTACATTGACCGTCGATGATTTGACGTTGTTGAGTAACAATTATATACGAGTTCCCTTACTTGCTAGCAAGTACCAGCTCGTTTACGTTTTCGCGGCGTCGATTCGAATTCCTTACGTCACCGCTAACATGCGCACCCCATCTAAACTCAGTCAAGCCAAACTGCTCAATCGACCATTGATCCCGATGGTTCTTACGTCGTTCCGTCTACAATCGACATCGATGGGCTTACTCTTACGCCTTCTAAGACTGGGTTTCTTAAGGAGACACAACGTAAGTTCGAACTGTGCCATTTTGGTTACGTGGCTCGGTGGGAAGCTTTCGAGGCGGTGTCATTGAAGGCTAGGGATCAGCAACTAATACATCATCGATAATATTACTATCACCCGCTGATGGTGCCATCGATGTGATAGGTTGCGACATGGATATCGACACGATGGAAGTAGTGCTGCTATCAATATCATAAAGTATAGCAACAATTGGAAAATATTGATTATCAAAGCTCGATCTATCAATATATTGTCCCAAATATCGATACATCGGCGATAATGTTGGCTTAACCTGCCATCAATGTCAGCATCCCAAAATATCAACGCCATCAACATCGACAATCTAAGATACCAATACTATCAACATCGACGTTTCAAGATATCATTACCATCAACATCGAAAAAAATCGCTTCATCCCTAGCCTTAGTGTGATTTCCAAGCAGCTTTTTGCCCACGATGACATGTCGTTACCGAGGCTTCTCTTCTTCTTCACCCGATGTACGGCTGCCGACTCTGGACATGTGTGGATGTTAATCGAGGGTTACATAAATCAACTTTGTGGAGAGACACCAACTGATTTACGCATGGGAGTTCCGGCCCCAACAACTAACTTTGCTTGTCTTGAAGTGAAACCGACTGAGACGAAGCGTAAAGCTCCAATTCCTGCCCCCTACTAGTCGTGACAAGACGCACGTAAATTGAAGGACTGGTTGGAGATGCAGCCTCAACGTTTCGTCATGCTAGGCATTAACCCCGACTCGTACAACGTTTTTGTTTGGGTTGGCGGACAACTAATCTCTGGTTTAGTCCATTGTGTTGCGACACTTGACCTTGTGCCAGAGGACTTTGCACGATGCTTCTCTTTGCCGGCTCGCAAGTCCAAGGTCAAGACACATGTTGAACTAGCTAACGGACATCGTGTGACGTTTTCGACAGTCTGTGACATCACTTTTGAGCTCGCTCGTCATGAGTTTCAACGTACTTTTTACGTCATACGTGATTTACGCGTTGCTCATATGGTACTCGGTTTACCATAACTAGACGACGAAAAAGCCTCTCTGCAAGTTGGCATGATATGTGTTTTCACCATTATAGACGGTACAATAGTGAACACTTAGACGGAGGATCGCATACCACAAAGCCTACTAATGTCATTTGGTAAGATTCAGAAGATGTTGCGAAAGACGCGCCGAAGTCAAGGACGTAACATTGATATTTACGTGATCACCGTCTCACCTTCAACGGAACAACCGGCCGAATTTCACACTTGAGAGAAGTTGACCGCAGAACAACGTGAAAACTTCCGGTCATCAGTTTATGATGACTTCCCAAAATTATTGCGACCAATGCATTCGCCACATGTAGTGGGATCATCCGATTGAGACTATTGGCCCCATCAGACGCAAGCGTCTTAACCGATTGTCGCATGCGGAGTGCGTTGGACTCAACCGACAGCTTAAGGACGCAATAGAGGCTGGCTTGATTCGCCCGAGCCGGAATGAGTTCGGCGCACCAATCCTTTTTGTGCGTAAGGACTTCAAATAGTCTCTAACAAGGCGCGTATCCAGCTAAGTGTGGTAATGCCTACTATGCCTATGATTTGGAAGCTTTGGCCGTTTGCGAAGCGACAAAGCATTGGAGGTGTTATCTTGAAGGGTGCTCTAAGTTCCTTCTCGTAACAAACCACGGCACACTACGACATCTGCCCATGCAACCGAACAAGAAGTTTAACAAACGGTAAGCACGTTACCTAGTCTATGGGACTTGCAACCGTTTGTGGGCTTAATAATGACGCTTGCGTACCGCAAGGGAGCCGTGAACGAAGCACATTCGTTGAGTCGGAGACTTCTCTTTGTACCTTAGGCCACAATACCATTACTTTGGGATTGCGAGGTTCCGTCAAATGCAGAATTACGCCGGAAGTCCCAACCGTTATTAGAAGACGCGTAGTCAGACTGAGTGACTGTTAACGAGCTGCGGTTGAGCTCTGAGTTGGCGTTGGAGGTGTTATCTTGAAGGGTGCTCTAAGTTCCTTCTCGTAACAAACCACGGCACACTACGACATCTGCCCATGCAACCGAACAAGAAGTTTAACAAACGGTAAGCACGTTACCTAGTCTATGGGACTTGCAACCGTTTTTGGGCTGAATAATGACGCTTGCGTACCGCAAGGGAGCCGTGAACGAAGCACATTCGTTGAGTCGGAGACTTCTCTTGGTACCTTAGGCCACAATACCATTACTTTGGGATTGCGAGGTTCCGTCAAATGCAGAATTACGCCGGAAGTCCCAACCGTTATTAGAAGACGCGTAGTCCGAATGAGTGATTGTTAACGAGCTGCGGTTGAGCTCTGAGTTGGCTGATCTCATTCGCGTATAGTACTCCAAAAACTCGTTTTATGGGGACGAGGGTGAGTGTACAAGAGTCAGTCGGATTAAAGCCATAGGTGGTTACTTTTGGCGCCTCAATCACCTTTATATTCCACGGAAGTCCGAGCTCAAGCTGAGATTGATCTCCGAGTAGCACGATAGCTCGTTAACATGTCACAAAGGAGTCGCTAGCACTTGCTAAAGCACTCGACAAGTTTTGATGGAATCGATTTCGCCATGACAGTAAAGATTTTTGTAAGCGATTCGTCGTGTTTCGACGAGCTAAGATTCACCGGATATGGCTGCGGCTCTCTACCTCTTACCTATTCCACCCAGACGGCGGCACATTGTGGGTCTTGACTACTTGTCACACATACCTTTGAGCAATGGCTTTGACCGTGTGCTTACTCTAGTCGACCATGTGACTCGAATGGCCCATTTTGTGCCGTGTACAAAAAGCGTAACAAAACAAGAAACCGCCAATCTGTTTTTACATGGAGTCTACACATTGCGTGGATTACTCCGAGTGTTGGTCATTGATCGCGACCCGAAATTCGTCAATGAATTTGGCAAACACTATTGAGACGCTTTGGAACGTGGCTTAATGTCTTCCAGCCGATATCAAAAGATGAACGGACTAACATAGCGCGTCAATATCATATTCCAGCAACTTCTATGATGTTTTTTATGCTACGACGGATCAAACAAGACGGAGATGTTGCCTGAAATGGAGTTCGCGTAAAACGCCACTCGAGGGCTCGGAATTGAGCACACCTCACTTTGAGCACGCGAACTTTGGCTTTTCTCCAAAAGAGCCACCCGACATGCTTTTCAGCATGCGACCTTCGATTTCGGTTTCGCTAAACGCTACAGAGGGGTTAAAAATGCTACAAGAAATTTATGCTTTGATACGTACGGTGCTGCAACTGCCCAAAGATGGGATGCAAGCTCGTTCAAAACCGTCAACAACCCCGCCCTTTGTTCGAGGAGACAAGGTGCTAATTGTTACAAAGAATCTCTTCGTGCGCGGACAGCCTAACCGTAAGCTGCGTTATCGATAGCTTGGACCTTTTACAATTGATGAGCAAAATGGGAAACATAGTTAAGTATTACGGTTGCTATCAATTGTTCGCTTACACTCGGTGTTTCACGTCAACAATCTGCAAACCTGCTCTACAACTTCGCTGCGACTTGATGTCCCAATGCATGTCCATGAAGGAGACGATGAGGAGTTTGACATCTCCCACATCTCAGCTACATGCATAAAGTCGTTACTTGGACGGAGAGATAAGTCTTTGCTCTTCATGGCGCACTTCCGTGATGACGACATTCCACATGTATGGCATCGGTTGAACGAGGTCCATTGAACTACCGCGTTTCAAGATTTCTTGGAGACGCTCCAATGGCACAAGTTTGCCAAGACTCAAGCGTACATCGACTTCATGCACGCTCACCCAACGCTAATTCATAAGTCCCAACAACAGCTTCAGAGAAGGATCCTAGACCACGGAAGTCAGCCACGCGGCTGATCTCAAGATTTGTCAAGAGGGAGAGGGTACGAGTGTGACGAGTACAATCATGCAAGAGTACATACCCGGACATTGTACATGTACTCTTTACTAACTTGATCCGTACCTTTCCATCGGAAGGATGTACAACGTGGGTACGCCGCTACTTCAATTTAGGTGAGGGTGTTGAAGCGTAGTGTAGCACCATTGCTTTCCGGTGTGTACATGTACGCACCGTTAATCTTAGCGAAAAGATGCGTTAGTATGATTTCCCGAGACGCATGATGCGCTAGTCTAATTTTCCGAGACGGACAAGCCATGTCGCTAGTATGTTCAGACCGTGACAAGAACCCCAACACTTGGCACATGAACCAAGCGAGAACATGTGCAAGCTAGCTAGGTTGGGGCTACTTAGACATAGCGCAGTAAAGGGAGGTAACATAACCATTTTAACAACTTCTTTGTTCATTTACAATATACTTTTAACCAATACATACTTATGCATCTTTCCAATTTCTTTTCCATATGCACTTCCACGTGCGGCACCTACAGCAAGTAAGAACACAGAAATGTTTTTTGTCGACAGCAGTTAGCTCTTTAAAAGCTACATGTCACATAGCTAGCTTGCACTTGTTCTCGCATTGTCCTCGTGCTAGGCGTTAGGGCTCTCGCATCAGTCTGAACTTACTAGCGACGCGGATGGTTTGTTTCAGGAAATCAAATTAGCGTGCCATGTGGCTAGTTAGACTATTTGCGTACATGTACGTACCGGGAGGTACTAGCAGTACAATACGGCAACAATACCCTCGGTGATTTGCAGCTGTGACGTAGCCATGAAATACGTCCTTCCGATGGAAACGTACGGGTTGATTTAGTAACGAGTACGTGAACAACGTCCCGCAATGTCATGTTGCGGGACACTACTCGTCACATTCGTCCCCTCCCCCTTTTGAAAAATAAATGAGGTGATTCGTGAGACTAACCTTCGTGACTTGGGTCCTTTACTAAAGCTATTACTAAGACTAAGAAATGCGCGTTGGGTAAGCGTGCATGAGCGCTCCTATAGTACAGGTCCCACCACCTCGAAGTAGGATTGTACTCAGTAGTATTTGAATGCGAAAAATCATATCGGACGGGCCGAGCGGGAGATCTTGGTGCCGGTATCACACAGAAATTATTTTTTCAAAAGCCCTATGTACGGGGCTTTCCCGACAGCTGATGTTCCCGCGGATCGAGCTGTCGGCCCTCTTAGCCCCCTACCGTGCCAGGCTTGGCAAGGCTACGGGGTTTCCAGCGCCCACCACGGGGAGGTGAGGGGATGCCGACGGGCCTGCGAGCGCACCCCCCTCCGGGGTCGCCGCCGCTGCGCCGCCGGTGGGCGCCGAGTCTTGGCAAATGTGTGCCATTATTGGGGCGTCTCCAAGAAATCTTAAAACGCCGTTATACGGAGTACCTTGTTCAACCCGTGCTAGACATGATTGGATGTCGTCATCACAAAAGTGCGTCATGATAAGCAAATACTTGCCTCGACGTCCATGTAACGTCTTGATTTGGAAATCGGAGATTTGAGAAACCTTGAACTCGTCATCGTCACCCTATGGAGTAGTGACCTGGACAGCATGTCGAAGAGAAGTTGTAGAATATTGTCTTAGGTTGTTGGCATGAAACACCGGATGTAAGCGAAATGTCGCTTGCATTTTCAATATGTATTTGTGTTTCCTAATATGCGCCACAACTATAAAAGGTCCCACCTCTCAATCACACAGCTTTCAAGTTGGATGTCCACGAAAGAAGAGGTTCTTAGGGACGACATTCATCTTGTCTCCTCGAACGAAGTGCGGGATAATCTACGGTTCTAAACGACCTTGCATTTCATCCTTGTGCAGTTATTACACCGATCGTACCGGAGCGGGTTACTCATGTAATAATTTTAATCGCTCTATAGCGTCTTGTAAAAAAGGGATTGAAGATCGCATGTTGAACTAAAAGTCAATGTAAATGCCGATGCTAGTATGTGGCAAGTTCCGCGTACTGGTAGTGGTGGGCGGCACGTGTGTGATGTACCACATGTGTGTGGTGGCATCCATGTCTCTTAAGGGCGTGCGACTACCGATGGTGACCATGAGTATGCGTTTGGGTCGCAGCCCGGCCTAAATGCATCGGGTGCTCTGTCCCCGTCGCGGGAAGAATGCTACACTTGCACCCCTATTGCATACGGCTTGTTGGCCGTAAATGTCGCTCTAACTTCGCCAGACACACTAACATGTTCATAAATGTCAGTGGCCCCTCCACTTCTGCCCACCGTCGCCAAGCTCGCCACCTTGCGACCTCCTCTCCGGTCTTATTCTCCCTTTGTGCCTCGGGCGCTCACATTTTTTCTTCCACACAAGTTCGGCGTCTCTCCGCTCCATGCTTCCAATGTGTGGCCGCTCACGTTTCTCCACTGACGTCTCATGACAATGTTGATTGCTCCCGCCCATCACACCATGGACATGCCCCCTCCGAACAGTTGTCACCCCTCCCCCCATGCCTCTAGTGGACTCCCCCCCTTGGCTCCACTCCCTCCCCTACCCCGACCTGAGCCCGTGCTTACCCCCCTCTCCCCCCACCTCCATATGATGGACACCCGTTTCCTCATGGACAAGCCTTTACGCCCTCGTTTGCCGCCACATTCCGCCGAGAGGCTGCTCTCCGATCTCCCCCTCGCGCCGTTGCTCCTGCTTCATGGTGCTCCGACAACGACCCTATTGATTACCTATTGCGGCTCATACACGTCACTACGGCCCGGGGGGTTTGTGCAACAACGAGAGATGACCTAAGTTCTGCTCTACAAGACACCCTCGAATATACGACCCCCTTCCCTCAACGGGCGCCCGCCGGCGGCGCAGCGGCGGCGGCCCCGGAGGGGGGTGCGCTCGCAGGGCCGTCGGCATCCCCTCACCTCCCCGTAGTGGGCGCTGGAAACCCCGTAGCCGTGCCAAGCTTGGCACGGTAGGGGGCTAAGAGGGCCGACAGCTCGATCCACAGGATCATCAACAGTCGGGAAAGCCATGTACATAGGGCTTTTGAAAAAATAATTTCTGTGCGATACCGGCACCAAGTTCTCCCGCTCGGCCCGTCCGATATGTTTTTTCGCATACAAATACTTCTGAATACAGCCTTACTTTGAGGGGCGGGGCCTGTACTACGGCAGCGTTTGATGGCGAGGAGGGTACGGCCGGATCAAGGGTGGGAGGCGGGTGTTGGGCTGGTGGTGGCCAGCCGGGAATTAGCACTAGGAAAGGACGTTCGCTAGCCAGCGACTAGCCATGTGCCAATCGAACCTTGCCGAGGTGTGAGGCAAGACATGGCATTGGCCGGTGGCCAATCGCCGACGGAGGAGCGGCTATATGAGGCGGCGGCGATCCTCAAGATCAGCCGCCGCCGGAAAGCCCTGTACGGAGGGCTTTTTTCGGAAACTAAAATAATGTCCGTACCCGGCGTAGAGCTAGTTGGGGAGCAGCACTAGGGTAGGGCGCTCACTAGCGAGCATCTACGTCGTCAAGCGTCATCTCCCGGGGGGAGGAGTTAGCTGGGGCGGCAAGGAGGACGGTCGCGACGGGAGGAGCGACACGATCTAGCGGCGACGACCCTCTGGGTCGGCGCCGCCGGAAAACCCGGCACGAAGGGTTTTGTTTAATTCCGGGCGCCCGCGGCCCGCCGGATCCGGCTACGGTGACGTGCCCCCCCCCCCTCTTCGACACTCACTACCCCGACAGACCTTCAAAATCCTAGGATTCCTTGAGCGTGGGCCCGGGTGAGCGCGGAGGCCCCCGCTCAAGAACACGCTGCTTGGTGGACGCGCGATCACAGGGGGGAGGGTACGGCCACAGGCCGGAAAACCGACAGGTACCCGGGAAACAGACAGAGAAAAAAACGGGGAAATGAGCGGGGAAAATTCAGGCGCGGAGGCAGGAGCGCCCATTTTTCCTATGTATGTGTGTCTCGGTCCCCCCCGCTTGTCCTCTAGGTGACGGGGGACCTCGACAAGGAGGACCGTCGCGTCGGTAAACGCTGCAAGACCTTGGGGCGGGGTTTACGGGATGGAGCGGCGGGATCGACGAGCGACCGCGCGAGGAGGGGTTTTTTGCCAGCCTTTCCCCTTCTACCTTCTGCAAGACCGAAGTCACGCGGGAGCTAGATTAAGCTGGCCCGTCGGCCCTCCCGAACGCCGACCGGCCTAGGCCGGTCGGCACCCCGGTTCGGTGGGAGCGGGCCGTGCATCGTGAAGGTCGAACAACAGTTTAGTTTTGCATTTCCCGACAAGAGGATTTATTTTTAGATCCGTTTTTCTTGAGTACAAAATTATCACGTTGTTACTGCTTAGGCGGGGGCCTAGGGCAATCACTGCGGTTGCTTACAGTTTTTTAACTCCCGAGGAACGTCGACACACATTGCAAATAGGTGTGTCGATAGGTGTACCTGGTCGAAGAGACCCGGGCACAACTTGCTAATAAGTCATGAATGGCGAAGTAGAGTGGCCTAAGAGACAGCAGTCGGTCGGGTTTGCCGGCACATGTTGTGAACAATTTCAATTTCCCTCAACGGACTCTCGTGCCGCCGGAGCTTTTTTGGAACTTCACCTCTTTGGTGGCCTCCTCCTCCGACCGTTTCCGGCGGCGGCCGGTGCTCGCATCCGCTCCCTTGTCCAACGTCGATTCCGTCTTTGGTTCTCTACGTCCGGAGAGGACGGACTCGCGGGCATTGACACCCTTCTATGTGGTATTCGAGATGGAGGGGAGCTTGCCCGTGCGTGCCCGGGGGCTTCTGTGTCTAGACGCTTTGGTGGTCGGGGCCGGGGTGGGAGGGTTCTCGTCGTCGCCGGGCCCATCCCTCTCAACGGGAGCAGCATCACCCACCGACTCACCTCTATGAAGGTGACCTCCGACGCCGTGCCGCCTTCCGTCGAGCCCGTGAGCTAGTGGAAGTTGTCTAACTGCGACGGGCCCGTGTGGCCCTAGACGGAATGGTGGAGGACGCAGACGCAACTATGTATGCTCTTCAACGGTTGCATCCTCCGTTGGTACTCCCCACCCCGACTGTGACCTCCCCGACCCCGTGCCCTCCCCGGCGCGCCCACCCCTCACTTATCTAGATGACCTTGACAGCCTCCAAATATGGGAGGAGTCCATACTTCTTGTCATGAGAAAAGCACCTCACTTGTCAGCCCCCCATGTTGATGGCTGGCGATGGGAACATGTCCGTGAGTTGAATGTTCCGGCATGGCGTAAGTGGGTCCACCGCTACTCGGCGGGAATCACTCATGAGGTTGCGGCTGACTTTTTGGCGAGTGAAGCCGGGTGGGCTCTTCAGAAGCAAACATGGGTCGACCGTGACGTCACTCACCTCCGGGGCGAGGCTCCTAAAGTTCGGCCGCTTGATGTTGGCAGCGTCATGCCGCAGTTAGCTCATTGTAACGTTATTGCGCGGAAAGCGAGTGTTGCGGCCGACCAACTGGGCCATGTACAAAGATCGGTTTCCACCAAAGCTCATATCGAGCGAGCCATTCATACCATACGTATTGGCCTACAAACTATTCCCGATTGCAGCCTACTAAGCTTGGACCAGGAAAACGCCTTCAACACCATTTCTTGACGGATTTTCCTTGCAAACTTGTACAAGAATTCCGACTTGCATGCTATTATCCCGTTGGTTGAGATGATATATTCACGGGACTCCATGGTGTATTGTTTCGACCCCAACGATGCTTCGCTCTTGCACGGCACGGCTCAGTCTCGTACGAGATCCTTTTGGCCCACTTTTGTTCAACTTGGCGATTTATACCCCCCTCCGGAATATTGGGAACTGGTGCAAGGATTCAGCGGCGATCCAAGACTTTTATGACGATGGAAAATATTTGATCAAAACGCCTTTCGTCCCGACTATGACTATGGTGGCTACGAAGAAATTGGGGAAAGTCTGCTCGAAGGTTCAACCAATCAAATCTTCGTGCATGGTACCTACGGATACGGCAGCTAAACTTGCTGAGGTGATACGGGCGATGGTCCCCGTTGTTACGGGAACTAATAATCTTGGAGCCCCTTTAGTGATGGACTTCTCGATGGCATATGGCCCTCCGGCAGCTCACAATGAGAACTATGTTCATTCTTGGCTGCAAGACACCATGGAGGCTCATCAACTTTTGTTGTAAGTATTACCTTATAGTTATTAGTTGCAGATAGTTATTGTAAGCTATTTTAGATATTATTAGTACATGTCTAGATCGGACATACCGATAAACGGTTTGATTCGTTACAAAGCAATCGCTAGGCTACAACTCTCTCACTTTTGTTGTCCCGACACCACGCCTCGGGATGGTTGTCTCTGTGACTGTCCTATTTGCGTGGCTGTGACAGTAACTACGTTTGCGTGAGCTGCCTTCCAAACTAATCGTGTCTGCACGGTTCAACATGTTATGGGCCCCCGCCTCACGTCATTCACGCGCGACAACCTGGTTCGGTGAACTGCGATCGCCAACTCTCCCGCATAACGCAAGTTAAGATAGAAACGCAGAACTTTCACCTTGTAGTCATCGGTATCGCCAATATAAACTGCGCTTTAAAACCCACCTCCACCCTACCAAAGACAGTTGCTCGAAGGTGACATACACCCACCCACACCGACGCACTCGTCGTGTGTGGACAGGATGCACATAGGTCCAAGCTAGAGAAAGGGGGGGGCGCACTATCGGGTGAATACGCATACACAGGGTGCACGACAACCCTAGCTTATTATTACTTAGCGACTCAGCCGCCAACGCCGCGCTCCATTTGACATGGCCTTGGCCTCGACTTGTGTCACACATTGGGTGGAGAATAAAGAAAAGGTACTTTGAGGCACCCCGGGGCTACAAGCCGAGGGGTCGGCGGGCATTAGGCCGTCTCCATGAAACCACTGTTAGGCACAAGTCCAGCTAGCGGTTTTTACCGCTGCTTGTTGTCTTGTTTCGTTTTTCCTCTGCCGCGGTGGCACCGAAAACTCGCTTTATCGACTCTCCACATGTAGTTTCGCCATGTGATTCCCCTGACCTCGGCTCTCAACAGAGCTATGTCGTTCATACCCCTTATACACCCGCGCTCGTCCTGGAACAAATGGCGCTCATCAACGCCATCATGGACGCGCACTCGGCCGACGCTGTTGTTGCTGTTGCATCTGTTGCAGCCGACCCCCTTGTCGCTCAGCGCAGTCGCGATGCGCAGCTCGAACCCTCTCGCCGCGAGCTGCCGGTAGAGCAACTCCCACCACCTCCATCATACCCTCCCGCCGGATATGCCCTTCCGCACCCATGACCTCTCTTACCGGAGGCGCGTCCTCACCACGTCCCCACCTACCGTGGCCACTTGCACCCGTACGGGCCGCCGCCTGCAGTGGACGGCAACTCTCCCTTCCTAGGTGGACCACCTCCTCCCTTCCCTGGCTGGCATTCCGTGGTGGTCACACCACCCGTGGCGGCCGTCGCCCCACCATTGACCCGGTGATCATCGGCCGAGCAGCCCACGAGGCTACCGGTTTCGACAAGGACGCTCTCAACCGGTCCATGAAGATGTCGGTCCCTACCATGGGGCCGACCACGGACTTCAAGCAGTGGAAGAGGAACTTCCTTAATTTCCTCTCTATAATGGCGGCATACCTCATCCCACAGCTGGCCATCCGCGACTCGGGCTTCTGGTTGGACAAATAGGCGCAACAATACGCCTACACGTTGCTGCTTCATGCAGCCATCGCGAACTAGCGCGATGACCATGCGATGAAGTGCGTCGCCCTTGCACGTCTTGACTGTGCCGCAGCCGCGTGGGACATACTGTGTGAACGTCTCGACAGTCGGTCCTTTGCTCGCTCCTTGTCCTTGCTGGACAACATGATGGTCAGACAGCGCCCTGGACAATCACTCAGTGACTATGTCCACTACATGCGGCAGACGTTCGACGACTACAGCGAGACCTATGAGATGGTTGATGGCTCTGCTGCCATCCACCCCCACAACCTTGGTCTCCTCATGCTGCGCGGTATCTCCAACAACGGCCTACACGGTCAGGCCAAACAGTGCGTCATCAACGCGTTCGACACATACTACATGTTGTCAGCTGATGAGGTGATGGCCAACATCCCCCACTTGCCACACAATATGGACGAGGACGACGCCCCGGACACGCCAGCTCCCAACGGCTCACCACCTCCCATCTATGCTCTTGTCGCTGCTGGCCGCGGTTCACACAGCGGTCGAGGCCACCCTCCCCGTGGTCCTCGCGGTGGTCGCGGACTACCCAACAAGTGCAGCGCTTGCGGCAGCCTTGACCACATCATGTCCTCCTGCACTACCCCGGATGACGCTCTTCTGCGGTGGACCAACGCGAAGCGCAAAATGATCATCCAAAAGTACGGCGCCCCTAGTGGCTCTCACTCCGCGCACGCTGCTCTGCAGAGCGACGTCCCCGCCGATGACTCGGACAGTTTGTCCACCCTCGAGGTGTGCACGGATGAATACGATGACACCGAGGTGAGTTTCCCCTTCAGCTCCGTAGCCTTCTCCTCTTCCCTCACCCTTGGACGTAACCTCTCACAGTCCTTTTTCTCGATTCCGCATGCTCAATCAACCTCACCGCGTTTAAAGGTGACTTCGTACGATTCACACCCCCCTCCGCTCCCTCGCGCGTTGGAGGGGTTGGAGTTGACGTCAAAGGTAGTGGCTCCGTGCAGATTTCTGTCAAGCTTGCCTCTAGCCGGCTTATTCACCGCACAATCCATGCATTGTACACCCTTGGCTTGTCCTCTCGCTCTGCTTAGCGCATCGCCCGCTTGCTTAGTGTGAGCTGGATATATCTTCACCGGCCGATATCTCTCTCTTCTCACTTCTCTAGTCACCACAACCGGCCCCCTTGTGGGGCCGGCACGACCTACGTGTCACTATCCGTTCCCGATTCCGGCAGGTTATGGGCCCTCCACCAAGTTGCACTAGAGAAGAGCGTGTGTAAAGCGCTCGGCGCCACGCTAGCCCTAACTACTCCCACGTAAAAAAAGGGTAGAGCGTGTGTAAAGCGCTCGGCGCCACGCTAGTGATTCATCGTTCAACCGGCACCACGCTTCGCCTTCTAGCTGGTTGTCCGCGACTATCCTACCATCTCCCACTTAAAAAGGAGAAGAGCGTGTGTAAAGCGTCCGGCGCCACGCTCGCCCCATTAGGCCTTCATTCTCAACTAGTTTTCAGCCTACCGATGCTCTCGACGGGATCTGGATGTTTAAAACCGACCCGCGAAAATTCGGCCCGCGCGTAATTTGATTAGTAATGTTATTATTTTTTCCAGAGGCAACGCCGCAACGCTCACCCAACATAGCGGGGAGCTTACCTTTCCCACGGAGAAAGGGGTGAGTCAACATGAGCAGCGCCCGTCCATGCTTTTTCGTGTCTACGCGCTCCTAACAGCCCTCTTGGCTTTGCTCCTTCCTCGCCGGTCGCTCTCATGCGTCGGCTAATTCGCCCGTGGACAGTTTTTCTCGCTACATGTAAGACTAGTACATTACGTAGTACAGTTGGAACCGCTTCATATCCGCAACTCGCTGGTAACGGCACGATTGATTCCGACACCCATTCCACCAGGTATTGGGTTCGGTGTGTGATTGTGTCTTTGTGTTTGGAGAGTATATTGATGACGTCGCAATGGAGTAGTTAGTGTCATTGGTGGTGAGGTAAAATGTTTCGATGTACGTTGCTTCGGGGGTGTTGGCTTGTCGAGAGTCGCGTCGACGTTTTCATATAGGGTAAGAGGGTGGAGGTGAGTGGTGGGATGAGGGGGTTGAGCATTGGAACCCATGAGGGGTGTGCGCGGGTGGTCACTTTTATGTATGGGGTGTTTGACGGTTTGGGGGGAAGCGGTTGTGAATGGTATTGAGTGTTTCCGTGAGGACTGCATGGAGGAAGTGTATGTGGGTGGAAATGGTACCGCGCACTCCCTCGACTTTTCGTTTTTGCGTGGACGGTTTAAGGATGAGTTTGTTACGAGCTGCGAAGAAGGCGAATTGTGACCAATCGGTGATGCCGTGTTTCCACAAGAGTGTGAGGCGGTTAAGTGGGTCGAGGTGCGTTGAGCACGGTTTGAGGTTGTGCTGTGCTTTGTTCATATTGTAGTGGGTCATTGATTATTGTGGTTTGTAGCCGCTGTGTGGCGCGGAGGTGGTCGTCTTGTGTTTGGAAGTGGGTTCCGAGAGTGGATCCAATTCGGGTGAGTGTTAGTGCGGGGCTGCCATGTAGGAGGGTGTTGGCGTCTCTTTAGACGTGTACAAGGCTACGGAGGGTGGGGGGTCTGTTTACACTGGACATGATGGCCTCGACATGCTAGTGATGGTAGTGTTTTAGGATGACATGGATGTGGTTACGTGTCATGATATCGTGGTAGCCCTTGAGGTTGAGCATTTTGTGGAGGTGACGTACGATGACTTGTGCCGCGGTGGCAGGGAGAGAGGCAAGACCATAGCATGGGTCTGAAGTGGGGCAATGGAGTGTTGTGCGGGGCAGATTGGGGATGACTGAATGGACAACGGAACGAGGGGCGCGACCTATGGTGCGTCGAGGGTGTGGAGTTGTGGGCCATAGAGGAGGCCTATGGTGAGGGTAACATGTTTGCGGATAAGCATACCTCGGATGGCACGGAGTCGACGTGATTGGGTGAAGGGGGAAGGTCAGAGGGCGGTGGTGATCGCAATGGATTGTAGTCTCACGTCTCGGCAGTGAGTTGTGAACGGTATGGTGGTGTTGAGCTCCACCCCCATGACTTTGAAGTTTGCGGTGGGGGAGAGGGTGGGGAAGGGGTGGACACGTTGTTAACGTGGACTAAGACTATGGAGAGGTGATGTTCGAGGAGGGCTATGTTGTTTTTGGAGTTAGCGTCCCCTTTGTGCCAGAGGCCGGACCCAATTGCGCTACATTTCTTTGGGTTGACATCGGGCCCCGTGCATTCATTGAAGAGGGAGGGTTTACAAAGTTGAATATGTAGCTTGCCGAGGGTGCATGTGGCGAGACTAAGGTCATCGGCGAAGCCGTGGCTTTGGTAGGCAGTTGTAGGGGAGTGGTCGTGAGGGCGAGCGCCTTCCGGGCCCAAGATGTAACCGCGGCTGCCGACAGTGAGCCAATTGATGAAAGGTTCGAGGAAGAGGGTAAAGAGGAAGGGTAAGAGCGTATCTCCCTCGAGTGTACCGCGATTGATGTCGATAGGAGGTGTGGTACATACGGGATAATGGAATTGGTGGTGGAGACTTCGTAGAGTTGTTCGCATGTGGAGACGAATGAGGGGGGGCATACCTCGTTCGAGCATGTGTTGAAACATGATTCTGTGGTCATCCCCAATGAATGCGCCTTTAAAGTTTGCAAACATTATGTAGATATTCCTATTGTAAATTTTGGCGTCCTCTATAATCCTAATGAGAGAGGCGAGTGCCTCATATTTGCTGCGGAGGAGGCGGAAGCCACCTTGTTGGTCACTTAGGAGGCCGTGTGTTTCGGCATGCGTGGAGCATGCCTCTTTCATAGTGGTTGTCCAGAGTTTAAGCTTGTTATTCATAGGGGCAATGGGTCGATAGTTATCTATTATGGTAGGGCTTCCATTCTTGTGGAGGAGGCATGTGCACCATTTTGGGTGTGTGTGTGAGAGTTTTTGGCTTGCAGTGACAAGAGAGAGAAGAGAGCAATGTGTGCTTGTATGGGCGGGTATTTGATGATTTCGTTGGGATGCTATCCGGGCATGGAGATTTACGCATAACTAGGTGTTAGATTTTTGCGTCATATGTATCTCTAGCTATCATGTCCGAGAGTGTGAGCTAGGGGTCTCCACGGAGATTTAGGGTGTATTGGTCGGGGGAGGTTTCGCGCTCCCATGCTAGGGTGGGGAGGACGGGGGGAGAGGCTGTGGTGTGTTGCGCCTACACGCGAGAATATATCTTTGTGGGATTAGTAGCGACTGTATTATCCCGTCTCTAGACTTGGTATAGCTGCGGGGATGACCATGTGTCGGGGTAAAGGCCACTATGTACTTTGAGATGTTGGAGTTATTGTTTGGAGTTTGTGTCGTATGATGTGTTGACCCTGTGCTTTGTGTGTAGGTTGCGGGTTTTGGTGGCTTGGTAGAGAAGGTCTCATATTTTCCCTGGCACTTGTTAGTTTATATTTCAGCTATAGTGAGGTCCTTCTTATTAGTGTCGAGTAGTTTTTTGCGCGAGGGGAAGGGGGCCGTGTAGAGTGCTGCAAATACCATCTTGTTTAGCGAGCATACTGGTGGCTTTGTTGAGCCAAGTAAGGTGGTGTTGCCTGACAGTGGGGGAAGGCTTGTTAGGGAGTAAGGGTTAGATCTGCGAGGCATTTGTTTTATATTCGTAAGGAGGTTGGTACATCTTTTGACTAGGCAGTCAACTTTGTCCGTAGGTTGATTTTTTGAATGGGTGTGTTATGATGTTTGTTTGGAGGTCTAGTGTTTGGTGGATGAGGAAGGGGGTGGGGGTTCTGTATAGGCTGATGTGTTCATTAGTGAGTGGAAGTTTGAATTTACATATGCGTGTGTGTACCGTGGTGGCCTGCGTGAGGGGGGGGGGGGATTGGAGATGAGGGAGTTGGCGGCGGGGATATGTTCAATATAGGAGTGGTCGGTGAAGGTCAAGATCTTAAAGGTGATACGGTGGTGTTTGATGTGTGAGTGTTTGGAAGGTGGGATGGTGGGTGTGAGCCAGTGATCGAGGGAGGCGCCGCTGCGCGATAATGTGGGGATGGGAGGGTGAAGGGCGGTAAGTTGTTCAGCGCGAACAAGGGTGAGGGCTGCATGGCCCGTACCAAGTTGCGTAGTGGTTTGGAAGTCACCTCTCCATAAGATGCGGTGGCGGGGGTAGTCATCTTGCAGGCGATGGCCCAAGGCCATCACAACTTTGTAGAGGTTCCCGGAGTGTGGGTTCTGCAATTGGAGCATGTAAGCGCCGATGATGAGGTAGGGTGTACCAAAGCGGGGGGTGATGAGGAGACATGCAATGTGGGGTATGAATTCAGGCGGGCAATGATGAGGTGTGCGGCCGTGAACGAGTATTTGTGAATTTCGAAGAGGAATCTTGCTTTTGGGAGGTGGTGTGTGAGCGGGGTTTGGCGTGCGCTCTTGAGGCCCGGTGGCGCGACCGGATGGATGGCTCGCAACGTTTGTTACGGAAGTAAGGGAATAAGGAGAAGTCAGGGCTGCATGCGTGCAACCGCGTGTATATTCAGCTAGCCCGTACGTTGGTATGCACCCTTATGTACTTTACGTGTCCTTACACTCATATCCTATGATAGCCCCTCTATATCACTGACCGTACACTAAAGCACAATAGAGGTATGTCCTTAGGCTTCCTAGCTGAATGACCCCCGGCTAGTGGAGGCCGTCTATGTGGCCGTAGCTGTGAGGGTCACCGCCGTGTGGGTGACCGCTTACGTGTTGAACGGCTTTTCTATGGCCGCATCGGTGTTTGAAAGCGGCATCTATGTGGCCACTGTTCTTGTGAGTTGTGTGTTGGATAGCGACGTCTTGGTAGCCGCCGCATCGGTGCCAAAAAGCTGCGTATGTGTGGCCGTTGCTGCTGTGAGCTCTGTCTCGGAGACCGATGTATGGGTGGTCGTTGCTGGTGGTGTGTCTGACTATTGTATTCCCTAATGCGATTGTTGTGTGGCCGCTGAGTGGCCACTGCCGTAGGTCACCGCCGTGTGATGACCGCTTATGTGCTAATGGCGGCGGCGGCGGTTCAGTGAACGTTACTGAGGGGTCATCGCCGGGTGCGTGACCGCTTGATTTGTTGAGAGCAACTGCCGTGTTTCCGCTGTTGTGGGTCACCGCTTTGTAGATGACCGCTTATGTCCTACCACGACGGTTGTGTGGCCACTGTTGCGGGTCACCGCCTTGTTGGTGAGCGTGTCTGTGCTAACGGCGGAGGCGTCGGCGAAGAGCCGGGCATGGTGTCGCTATGTAGTCGACGCATGGGTGCCGCTTATGTCGGAGTCACCACCTTGTGTGTGTGAGTGTTGTGTGAGAATCTATAGCGACGTGTTAGTGGCCGCTGTTGTTGGGGTTACATTCCCGGTTACCCGGTTGCCGGCGGCGGCTATGGCGACTATGAGCCGGCAAGGGTGCTTGTAGTACTTAGTGCATAAGGCACTTGACGTGTGCGTAGCGGAGGCGTATGCGATGCAGATAGGCTACGAGGGCCCATAACCTATTATCGGAGCACGGTTGGGGAGGGGGCATCAATCCCCTCGCCATGCCGTTTGGCGCTTGCGCGGGATGGCTGGTAGCGATATTTGCACCTTATGAGGGATTTGTCAGAAGTGAGCGGCAAATGATAAACTTTCCGCTTGTGACATTAACTACCGAACATGTACCACATGCGTTCATATGATATTGATTTTCGATGATTGGGGAAACGCCTTGCGCAACGCTCCAAGCTCCACATCCGACAACATTAGCTAGCAGCAACCCTTAGGCCGGTGCAACCCCCGAACATTGGCACAATATGTTTTACGCTTGCCCATTTGGCTCGCGCAATTACAGTCTCGACTCTCGTAGTCGAGCATGGTGTCAGTTCACATCGTATCACGCGCACTCGAGCATCACGAGACACTTCCCCACGTTCTAAGTCGCCGTTTAACAACCTGCACCTTGAGGAGTCTACCTCTGCGTATGGAGTCCACACTCTTCCCTCGGCAAGTGAACAACGTCTACCGAACATATTCAAATTGCATAATCGACCCTCGAACTCCAGATTTCTGAGCAGATTCAGGCGTCTATCGCCGCCATACTTGAACAAATTCGTTGTCTAAAATGCTCGACTGTGTCCACGAATCAACAATAGTCAATTCCCCCTTACGCGGCCATTGCAACAGAGGGCGGGAAGGCGGCCCAAAAGCCACCTATCGATATGATGAACGAAGACCCCGAGCTTCTCGAGCTCGATTTCGTCGACTTCTCCGTATACCGAATGGTCATTCTTGCCGGCATGGATCGCCCCTCACGCGACATAGACGAGCCCCGCCTCTAGACGCTGACGAACGACACGGCGCGTTTCTTTAACGACAAAAGATCTCAAACGGGGTACGACGAGTACCTCCACATAGGCTGCTATGCCTTCTTCGACAATTGCTCCAACGCGGTAATTAGCGAGGGTATGGACGCGCTATCATACGGCCCTCTTTCATCAACACAACAAAATGCAGCCGTTGCCCTTATCCGAGCGGGTCATCGCAGCCACGCAGCGACGGAGGAGGCCGCCCGTACCCGATTGGGCTTCCTCGGCCTCACCAAGGGCGGACAAACTACCTCGGATTCGGACCGAGTATTCACCGAACTCGCCCACGAGGGTTTCTGCCGCCCACGCCCTACCGCTGACTCCTGCCCACTCGATGAGCCACGAAAAGCGTTCGTCGACAAAACGCTTGAAGATAGCATGCATGCCGCCAGAAAGACAACAACTAGAGTGGCGTTCGCGAAAACAACTCATGACAAGCCACCCGGACAAGATGCCAAGGCTAAGAAGGCCGCTGCCGATAAACGCAAGGCCGCAGCTGCAACAACAATTATTGCTACCGTAACAAAGCCTAGCGACGAAACCAAGCCACCCATGAAGAAGTGATGATGTGGACCACCGCGCCGATTATTACTTCCCGTCATCCAACTACATGCGTCACCGCGTGCGGCAAAGATAGCGGGAGTGGGAGCATGTCGGCGCGAGAGGTCAAGTCGCGAGTTGGATCTGGCATGACGTGCGAGTCAAATTCAAAAACGGCCTATGTCCCAAACCCTCCAACCACGGTGTCTCCATGAAGGACGCCACCCAGCCCCAACTCGACTTCCTAGCGACGGAATACCACGTTTCGAAGCATGCGAAGCTTGGGAGCACGCTTACAACACCCGCTACGTGTCCCGCATTTTTCTCATCCCCAAGCCCGGCATCAACAAGTGCCGCTTGATAATCGACTTACGCGAACTCAACATCTAATGCGCGAAGATCAACATGTCTTGCGAAACACTGAAACATCTCCGCCACCTGTCCCGCCCGGGCGACTGCTTTGTCTCCCTAGACCTCGCGGACGGCTACTACACCCTTCACGGTTAACAACCGGGGCGAACTCAAGCGCCTCGTATGCCTGCCCATGGGCTGGTCATGGTCCGCCTACTACTTTTGCAAGCTAACGCATGCGTTCACCAACTACCTCCGGCGTCCACCAACGCCCCCGATCGCAAGGATGACTACACCTCACAAGTCCACGAGAATATTTTTGCCCAATATCCATTGGCGCGCAGCTCGATTACTACCCTACATGGACGACTTCATGTTCATGGCCCACTCACGCGCAACAACACTACTCCTACGCGACCGCGTCGAGGCGTTGCTAATAGATCCCGCCTCCATCGCAATCCCAAGAAAGGCATGTGGGAAGCCACGCAAGTGGGCGATCACCTCAACCTCACGATCGACCTCCAGAAAGGCGAGTTTTGACCCCTCATCGACAAGTTGTTGACCCTCTCCAAGCGAGCCTCAGCACTACTCGGCCGCGTAGTAGCGTGCAACGCCCGCTGGCTACCCGCCAGACAATTGACCGCCTTTGCCGGAAAGGTGCAGTTTCTCTACCTCGCCATCGCTCAAGCTCGTTTCCTTTTACGCGAACTCCACTCCGTATTGGCTACGCGACAAGGCCTGGGAGGCCGAGTCCGCATGACACACCAACTAAAGCGCGACCTCGAGTGGTGGCATACAATGCCCAAGCAACAAAACGGACGCTCAATCTACAAATCCATCGAGACGGCTACCTCCACGCGGACTCCAGCGGTTACGGATGGGGAGCCGCGTTGAACGACAACCCCAATTTCCGGGCGCGCGGGTTTTTGTACGACGACGACCGACATCAACAGATCACATGGAAGGAGCTACGAGCCGTGCGACTTGCAATCGAGTCCTTCCTACCCCATCTACGAGGACGCAACGACTTATTACACGAGGACAACACATGAGTCGTGGCTACGCTAGCCAAGCTTACCACACGCCCCCCCGTCATGATGACGGAATTACGGCGGCCGTGGAACTTACATGACGTCAACGACAAATGCATCCGGCTCAAGTACACTCGCTCGGCAACGAATATCTTGGAAGAATACCTCAGCCGGGAGCTCGACCGCGACGATTTGCAGCTAAACCAGAGGATTTTCAGCTTAATATTACTAAGTGGCCACCCGCCACTTAGTAGCCAGTTACCATAAAACTTTTCGCTTTGAAGACACGTGAGAGGCACTTCCCGGAGGTGAAAGTTTGACCCACGGGCACGCAAATAGACCTTAAGAGATAAGTCGACGATTCGAATGCAATGGCGGCAATTCGAGTCGTTTCACTGCCGGCAGGACGCTAGAGGAAGTCGGTTTCATTCAATGTCAAGACATAGTGTAAGGGACACTACCGTAACATAAAAGTACCTTGCCTTCAACACCCGACTTCGGACACCTCAACCAAGCTCACACCCGCCCACGACCACCAAACGTAGGCCAGAGGTTGTCAAAAGATTGTTGTGCAAGGTCGCGGGAATTCTTGTTGTATTGAGGTGGTGGTAGCGATGCGCCCGACAGCAAGGTGCGCCGACGATATCGTCCGTTCTCGATATTTGAATCCCCCTATCCTCGACAGCCCATAAGACCTCGTTCTCACTCTCACTCGCTGATTTCATTGAGCACATGCAAATTCGGCATGCATTCACATATGCCAATCGTCTAACTCACATATACGTGCGCACGCAGAGTCTGCGCTTCGGTGCTAGGTCGTGCTGTTGGTGCGGGCCCACGTTCGCATGGCCCCGAGGACGATCTTTATAACCCATCCCACCCTCGCCGCGCCAACGCTCCTTTGCGGCCTTTCGCCAACCTGTCCAATAACCTTCGCAACCAGCTATATGCACGTGCCTTGAAAATCTGGGAGGACGACACGATTGGGACGGGCTACCTTGCGTGTGGTTTGAAGGCCGCCAAAGAGGCTTTTGTAAGCGTTTCCACCACCGATCGCCCCGTCCTCAAGCAGCAAATTTATAGGCGGGCCACCGCAATGGGAAAGCTGCTAGAGCTCGCTAACACCGCCGCTACAGGTAGCATCAGTCCCGACCATTCGGTAAATATTGCCACCGAAATGTGTAATATCGATGGCGACGGAAAAGCCTTTCTTCTATGAAACGACCTCGGAGTGCGAGCCGGAAGGGGAAGTCGGGCCGGAAACAAAAGGTGCCCGGAGAGTTGACTAAACACCGAGATCAACAGCATTACAAGGGCGCAAAGAACCACGCTGCCTACCCTTGGGCGACATTCAAGCAAGTCGTGGCTGTCGTGGTCCAAGAGGCAGCAACATTACAATTGTCTATTAGGGAGTCCGGCATGCGCATGCAGCAAATACTAAACCATGATTACAACATGTCCCTCAGCCTCTCATGGTGCCGCAAGCCGATGAAAGACGCTCTTGACACCGGCAAGATCGTCTCACCTCAGAAACCAGCTAGTGTCTACATTCCGTCCAATCTCGAAGTACGTATCGTTTCTGTCATCAAGCGGGTGCGCCAGCAAAAGCTCCCTGTGTTTCCCGATGGCGTGATGTCATATGGGCTACCCACCTGATCAGGGATACAGAGCATGAACAACATTTCGTTAATGGGCAGGCAAGCGATGGGTGATATCGTGGATTTCTACGTCGTTATGGTCTCATGACGGGGACTGAGCGACCACTTGAGATGACACGGGCAGAGTGGTGTACGCTTGAGAACATGGACAAGTACATCGACGTGACAGCAAAAGTCAAGGTCCGAGCAGGCGTGGCAGAGGTCAACCCAAACAACGACCCTACCGTGGAGGGTTCGGAGCCAATCTTTATCACACACCCCGAGTTGATCGCCTCATTCGACGAGACATAGGTTAATCTGGACAGCACAGAGGCGAGTAAATCAAAGACCGATAGAGGCGCGCGTGCAAGAATTGACGACGATGGAGAGTGCATTGTGACAAGGTCGAGCTCTTGCGCAACCGCCGTGTGTGGACGTCTAGGCAACGGAGAGGCATTACCTATGTACACCGTCTTCGGTTCCGGCAATACGTACCATCCCGGCTGGGCGCCGCACATCGATTCTAACCTGAACGATATGGACGGTCACCCCATCTCTTGGAGATGTGCCAACAACGAGAAGGGCAGCTTGAATGAGGAGGGGGCGCTAGATTACTTAAAAACTGTGCTACATCACGCTCTTGGCTCGCCTCCACCTCGAAGTGATGCTTCAGGCAAGCAAGCTATTGTGATGTGCAATGGAGTTGGGACACACATTGGCTTCTCGGTGTAAGAGGCCGCAGTTGAGTTGGGGATTGAGATCGTGCTCCGTGTCCCGCACTTAAGCTTCCGTTTGCAGGGGGAGGGCACCGTGAGTTTTGGAGTATTGAAGGTGGTTTATTACCTCTCCTAAACAAAATTTTGCCTTGCAATGATTATTGTTGCTAATAGCACTAAATGTTGGTCGAAAACGTGCCCACCTTATCCTTGCAACAGGCGCAATGGAGAGCCGCAAAGCGAGAGGAGCTCCGGAGGATCAACCTAGATGAGTATGGCCACATGCGCGTCACTTTGCGCCCCCCTGAAGTTCAAGCACTTCATGCCCATGTTTCAACGCGCTCATGCTGCGGCTTTCTCTAAGGAGCGCAACATGGCGGGATGGGAAAGAGAAGGGATCTTACCCAAGTTCAACCGCGAATATTGGCGGTTGACGTCTGAGGTCTCACGTGGGATGTCGCCTCACAAGCGCGACTCCGGCAGCTCTTCCGCTAAGAGTGCCTCCGGGGGGACACCTCTCCCCGTGTCTCAAAGTGTTGCTGGTTGCAACACTACAAACATGTATGCCCGTGCCCGGGAGGTACAGCTGAGGATTCTGTAAGCGTCATTTACCTGTAGCCCTAACGAGGCACAAGCGAGCAATCACGGCTAGCAAACAGCAACACCAGTAGAGCGTCTCCCGTATTTCCCGGAGCACCTCCAAGAGGAGCTTTCGGGTGCCTTTCGAAAGCTGCCCACCGTGGAGGATATGGCAGCCAAGTCTAAGGAGGAGGTCTTGTGCACTTACCTTCATATTTATGAAGTCCTGCAGAAGAGTGTCCGCCTCGTCTCAGAGCACGTTGGTGGCGATGATGGGGCTGACGACGACGCCCAAGACGAGGGCGCCGGGGAGAGCCGAGTTGGCCGCATCACGGCAAAGAACATATGGGGACTCACTAGAAGTGCAACACGCGCTGAGGCGTTAGCTATTTTGCAGTTTAAAGACAGCGAGCGGAAGCGTAAAGCACAAGAAAAGGCCGCCAGAGACGAGGAGCGGGAGTAAAAAAGACGCAGGAATGTCGTCGGCGCGATAACGAAGGCTCTCACCTTGCTAGAAAAGGCCGTTAAAGGCGGCCCTTCCGTGGTTAAATCCTTCCGCGTGATGGACTTGAAGGCACTACTCGCGCACGACGAGTCTCAGGGGGGCAGTGACGTGAAGGGGAACAAAGCTCAGCTGCTCGAGCGTGTGATGGCATTGGCAAGCGTCAAGTTAGCGGTAGCGATATACCTCGACTCGTCCGCAAGATCACAAGCCCAACCGGTCACCCAAACACCAACACCCGCACTTCCGGCACCTAGTGCGCTCCCTGGTATCCTCTCGACTGCATTGGAGAGTACCACGGCCCCAACCAGTGGGTAGCATGCGCTAGGGTGTGGCAACATCACAGAAAGTTTCGAAGTTGTAGCGATGTCGGTACCTTACCTCTACAGGTCCCGGTACATGTACATGTAGTTTTCATTTTCCACGCGGTGGCTAGAAAGTGTTTAATTGTAACATTTGACACCCTATTTTCAGCCCATGCCTAACGGTCGCTCACTTAGTCTCATGCCCTAAAAAAGGGCATCAGCACCTAGCTTAAGAGCTGAAGTTTCCATTGGGAGAGTGAGAGAAGTGATTTTCAAAATAGCGACGGAGATATCAGGATTTTCATCAAATAAATTTACGGCCTAGTGCTAAAAAGTAATGTTAAAAGGTACCTTCGACCGAATGGGGACCACACGCTATCGACCGTTTCGCGTCAATGGAGAGAGGACACACTGCCCTCCCCAGTGGCATGTTGTGGTCTTAAGCCAAAATTATAATCAATCTTAAAGATTTGGCAAAACAAGTCCTCGGGTGATGCTACACTCCTCCACAAAATTCCGAACATGCATTATCTTAAACATAAGCTAGTCCAGAACACGCTCCCCGCTCACCACGTCAAGCACGACGATACCCGAGGCCCACCCAACTGTAGGAGAGCCGAGAAGCAAGCAGTAAGCCGTCATCCGGGGTGGTTAGACCTCAGCTTAAAGCGGGTGTTGTCGGTGGAGTTTGTCGAATTAAGCCTATAAATTCCCGGGAAATTGTTTGAACCACATACGTCGTTTAAGACTCCGCATCAAACATGAATGTATTCATGGTATTATGATGCGTCTGCCGCATCATCCGCATCGATGCGTCCATGAATTAGTGCTCAATTTAATCAATGCGTCCACGAATTAGTGCCCCATTTAATCAATGCATCCATGTAGTGGCCTATATAATCAATGCGTCCATGAATTAGTGCTCAATTTAATCAATGCGTCCACGAATTATCTGTACATTTATGGAACATCGACCGCGTCGATGCATCTAATTTATTATATTCAATTAGCGATAGTTTGTATATCATTCTTCGGTCACGTACATATTTAATAGGTGTACTAAGTACATGGTACGAATGTGAGAAATGCCGTTGAAAGTTTAGTGCTTCTCACGCGTCTAAAGCTACAGTAACCCGTAGTTGAGTCATACGCGTTTAATCGACGATGATTCGAATTTTGAAATGGGCGTTGACTCCACAGACGCGACCTGCCACCTCACTCACCTGTGGTCGACGTGCGTTGACGTTTGTTACACGTGGACTACGGCATGTCTTGCAAGCCAATTGCACCGTCCGATGTGCGTTAGTTTCAGATTAACGGTCACATTTGAGCCAAACTTGGATTACGATTGTTTGTTGTCGTACAATACACGCACACTAGACTCTTACGCTTCACCCGCCGAATGTACGCGCCTCGCCAAATCTGTGCTCATATTGATAACAAAGAGTTTAAATTACACCGAGGGCGAGAATAGTCGGGCGTTGCGACGATGTTTAATGCAAATTCTGCACAGCCATGGTCAAACCATCATTATTCGTCCGTTAGCCGTCGCCACACAGTCCCTACAACCGCGGTTTGTTTTCGAAAAAGCTGCGACAATGCGGAAACGTGGCCGCCCCCGACAAACTTTGCCTCAACAACAATCACTGAAACCCCAAGGCGCTTTCGATCCCCACTGCCCACCCCTAATAGTCACTCCGATGCTCACGCTGGTAAGGATTCTTATGTGGTTGGAGTTGTGATGGATGAGGTTTTCCGTTTGGGGGTCCCCCACTACCAGATTCGTTGGGAAGGCCTGCCGAGCGGAAGCGATACGCTCGAGCCTACTTCCCACGTGCAAGATCCTGCGAGCCAAGCTGTGATACATGCCTACCTGAAGTCACGCTCATGTGATGACGACGATGGAGCATCTAGAGACGCGGCTGAGGAATATGCTTATGTCGATGTCCCACTTTCGTTAACTAGCATGTCGAAGTCTAGCGCTTCATTCGGCGAAGGCGTTTCACTATCCGGCGCTCCCATCACCGTCGACGTGGACGAGGACGGGAGAATAGAGGTGAAGCACGCCCGTGTATCAAGTATTTGGTCACACTTCGGACCGAAGTACTTGACGAGTAAGGGTGTAAAGGTCTCGAAGTGTAACTACTGCCACACGATATTGTCGGCATGCAGCACCACCAACCTGCGGAACCATTTGCTTCGACCGCATGGCTCTCAACTCGTCAAGACCGCGGTGGCCGACCACAAGGTATGTCATTTTTTGAGTTTTGCCAACTTTTCAGGGTTCTTGCTTTGAACTTCCCTCTTTGACGACCCGTGTCGTTATATACTTTATCCTCGACCCC
The DNA here is from genome assembly GCA_026401115.1 of Tetraselmis chui. Classification (NCBI taxonomy): domain Eukaryota; kingdom Viridiplantae; phylum Chlorophyta; class Chlorodendrophyceae; order Chlorodendrales; family Chlorodendraceae; genus Tetraselmis; species Tetraselmis chui. The sequence continues at coordinate 41,841 of JAPMLY010000683.1, forward strand.
GTCTACGCTTTGTAGTGTCAAGTCCGCATTTCGAAAACATTTGCGTGCTATTTTTCAATATAGGTAACACTTGAAGAAGTTCTAACATGCGCCAAACATGTAGCTAAGGTCGAAACCTCTCGGATTATGCCACTGTTGGCTGAGCAACGCAACTATCTTCACCGGATATGTGCGACGTGGGTAGCAAAGTCGAATAGGCCGTTTTCGATGCCCGAAAAAGATACACGTTTTCGGACCTATATCGCTGCTATCAGCGGGGGACGATACTCTCCGCCGATGACCGCCACAGTCATCAAGGATAGCCATACACTTGCTATCGAATCACTGACTGATTTTAAGGTACGTTTACCTTGTGTGTCTCCGGCACGTCTTTGTTATCAGTTTTTTTTCTTTTTTAGTCGTTTCCCATGACTTGCAGGACTCAATCGCCTTAAGTCAGAAGGAATTGGGTGTCGGACCCTGCCTTGCAGCCGACATTTGGGGAGAAAACGGCATCTCACTGCTAGGCGTATTGGGCTACTGGGTTTATAGCTCGTTCGTGCTACATGAGAAACTGCTGATGTGTGAGCCCTTCAGCGAGGTATGTATGGTAGCAAAGAATTTGCTTTTCATTTTAGTACGGATCATTTCATTGATGATCTCAGTAATTGACATATGCCTTGCTAAATTCTGCTCCATTCTCTGTTTTAGGTGTTGCACACTGCTGAAAACATCATGATGTTGTCGAAGAAAGCAATGGTGCGCTTTGGGATTGGGGAGTATCATCATAATCATGCAGACACTGGAGAGATGGTTGACACCGTGGGTCAAGACATCCTCGGGGTTACAACAGATGAAGGCATTAACATGATGAAGGTGAGTCCCACGCTTTTTGACTGTCGAATGTCTAACAAGCGCTTATGATTTTTTGCTGAAATGGTTTCCGACATTATGTTTAGGCCTTCATCAAGTTCGAGGGAGCGCCGTGTGTCTGCCTCGGTTTCAAGATGCGCTGATGGATGCGTTGAAGGACGATGTTGCGTTCCCTTTGACGAAGAAGGTATTAGCTTGTTGTTAATCTAGCTTGTGCTTGATGACGAAGCGTTTGTCAAACGCTGAGCACATATGCGATCTTGTAAACGAAGGTGAGGGGTATTGCAGCGCACCTCCAACGTTCCTCCAAAGGCTGGCTGAAGATGAAGGAGTTTCAATAACACTTAAAGCTGCATGTTTCCAAGCCCCCAAGTTCTTCTTCGACAAGATGGGGAGGTATCATTCCCCAGTTCCAATGGATTGGGGCCAATCGAGTAGCTCTGAAGAGGTACAACAAGGACTTCCCTCAAGGCTGCGCGGTCAACGAGGACGGCTCAACCTTCAAGGACCACTCGATGTATGATGACGAGGTGGACATTTGTTTTCATCTGGTGAGTGTTGTTTGTTTCCACACTGCGCCTCAATCTCAATAAGGCTAGGGGTCGATGATATCATCCGGACTATATCGACGTATTTCGTGGTGCTTTCTGAGACCCCGAATGCGAAATATACCCGAAATCTCAGCGAAATGCACTTGTAAAAAATCGACGATACCATCGATCCCTAGCCTTAAATCTCAATGCCGTATGATGTGTGTTTTAATCGTTTACTTGCAATTGCGTTTTAGGGGGTGCTGCTGGGATGTTGCGTAGAGGTTCTAGCGACCATTGAGGCTACAACTCGTCCAACAATCAGCAATGTCATGCCGGTCTTTGAGAGTATGCTGACTTGTTTGGACAGTTACAATCATGCAGTTGCCGTGATTGATGGACATATCCAAAAGATTAAGGTAAATCTTGTTGCTATGCTTCTTGTGTGACAACATTGTTTCACCACCCGACTGACATCGATATGTTAGTTGTTTGTAGTCTCCGGCCATTCTACCAACAGTGGCGAAAGTGAGGGAAGCCTTCAAGGAAGCTGTGCAAAGACGCCTCGTGTCTGACCGACAAGGGCACCAAGAGGACTTACTAATCGCAACCACATTGTACGTTAGGTATGCCCTATGTTTATATGGGTTTATATTGTTGTTTATATGTATTTGATGGTGCTGATTTGACATGATGTAATTTGTTTTTGTTTATACCATTCGTAAGCGTAGGTTAAACAATTTCGACATTCCGACGGCTGACATGCAGATGCGGGAGAAGCTTATGGCTACACGCGAGCTGTGTTTGCTGCTGATTGGGCACTTGAAAAATATCCATCTAACCCGTCGGTGGAAGTTCAGCCAAAGGCGGCCACAAAACCACCGCCGAAGAAGGCGAGGACGGGCGGACTGGCCAATATGATGGAGATGCGTCGCGATGCAGGTGATTACGTTATGCAATTGTATGAAGTGACGAGTTTTATCAATGAGCTCACGTCAATTCATTGAGTGATTAACTCGCGTATTTCTTAATGAATAATAGTCACTGAGGTAATTGAAAATCAATTCTGTCATCCATCACCTTTCATCTTTCAGTTATGATGTTGCGCGAATTGTGCAATGTGATTGCACCGCAGAGGACGAAGTTGACGAGACTCCGTCTTGGTTGCGGGAGGAACACGGGGTTCTCAGCGCGATATCGGAGCTTGATGAATACAAGTGCGGCAAAACAAACCACACGGGATTGCGTTCGACGTATTGGAGTGGTGGAGGGTACATTCTTGCCGCTATCCCAATGTAGCCAGGATGGCTCGTTGATTTTTTTTTTCACTGCGTGCATCGTCTGCTATAGTTGAGCGTTTGTTCAGTGCTGCATGCAAGAAGCACGGGGACGCGCAAAAATCGACATCAGAGGGATCCCTACAGGTGTCTCTTATGGTATTTCAGAATGTAGCATAGGGGGTGTACCGTTGTAGTCTAATAGATCTACAAGCTTTCAACGCACTGAATTTGTACGCGAATGCGACATGTTTTTACTAACAAGCCGCACAATGCGCACGAACATTTCATAATATGCAAATGCATACTGCACAATGTCGAAATATGCACATGCGTCTTATCAAATATAATGTATGCATCTACTTTATCGCACGTGACGAATTGGCGGTACATGCATACTCCGCATATTACAAAGTTCGACCTGGATTTTGGTTTGTTCATTATTAGTAACCTCATCACTGATATGTTCCCGATGATCCCGATTTAGCGGCTAGTCGGCGGGTCACTCCGTTGCAGCCAAGACAACTTGGAGAGGGTTAAACTCACAACATGGCACACATCTAGGCAAAATTAAAGCACACAACCACTCACTCGGCAACGAACTCGCAGACGCACTCGCTAACCAAGTAGCAGATGGTCAACCACCAAACACCACATACAACACAGGCTCGGACGTATCGATTGGTCACTGGACCTGGCCTTACACCCTCATACCACAGACTCAAGGGGAACCCACACCCTACATATACACAAACCTCAAAGCCGACGCACACACCCACAGCTGCAAGCACACACTTACACCCCTCTCACAAACATCCAAACACGGCGCCCTCCTCGCCCGCGCCGCGGCAGACGGCGCCGACTTCACCTTCCACAAAAAACTCTCAACCCTCACCAACACCCAATTCACCCACAAACAAGAATTCATATGGGGCGTCCACAACACACGCCTCCTCACACACAACCCCACCATGCGATGTCCCATGTGTGGCCAATTCACCAGCAACGGCCACATGGCCGGTAACTGCCCATCCATGTCTGGCATAAGACAGGACCGTCACAACAGCGCGCTACAACTCCTCCTATCCCTCCTGGAACGCCACAACGGAGGACGCTGGGAGACTATCACTGCAGACTTCGGTAACAAACCCATCAAGTCTTTCACCCGCCCCACCCCCACCTCCACCCATGTTGACTGCCACCCCCCACACCCCACCCACTTGCCCACCCGCCTTGTTGATGCAGGCGAAGGTCTCTCGCCCGACTCCCTAACCTCGTGCCCCGCTATCCTCCCCCCCGAAATCCTCCCGCCTGCACTACGTCCCCCGGCGCACAAACCCGATTTCATACGTCTCCTCGAACCTCGCTTCGTCGGTCACAACAACGGCCGCCGCCGATACTCATCTATCATGAAAATACAGATAGGGGAGTGGAAGTACTGCACCGACCACAACCTCTCACACACAGCCCGCTTGATTCGGGACAAATACACACCCCTCGCAAATGCCATCCGAAACCACTGGCCAGGTACCGAAGTTGACATCCTACCCATTGTCATGAGCCGCACGGGCACACCGCACTCATCCACCATCGCGAGTCTCACCTCTCTCCTCACCCTCCGCACCGACCCTCCCGACAAACTCGTCACCAAAGCACGACTCGACACATCTCGCATCCTTTCCACACTCCATGCACACACCGTCCAATGGCTGCATTATCTCCTCCTTGTCTACCGCACCAAATCACGCACGACCACTCGCCGAGCCTCCGCATAACGCACCTCCCCAAGCCAGTCATGCACACCACCTTTAACCCGCTTCAGACCCTCCCCGGGGGGGAGTAAAACCCCCGACCACACTTGGAGAGGTTGAATTTAGGTGGTTAACGGTCTAGCCCTGACTTGTAAGTTCCCTGTATGGCATAGTTGGGAGGGCCCAGAGACAGCAGCCGACGCATCCGGCTTTTTGGTGAAAAACCGGCGCATACGGTACATGTTGTAAACAATTTCAATTTCAATTTCAATTCACAACATGGAGAGGGTTATACTCGTGGGCGGGCCAGTCTAGGCGGCCGTTGTCAAGAGGGAGAGGGAACCAAAAAAATGGTCAAAATTTTAACAAACTTGTATGGGACGTCCCATACAATATCCAACTCATTTTAGTTTTCTAGACAAACTCATGTAATTGAAAACATCCACCCATAATATGAAATTTGCCAACAAACCGATGCGCAAGATGCATCAATGTATTCGCCCTGCATCACCCGCATCAATGCGTCCATGAATTAGTGCTCAATTTAATCAATGCGTCCACGAATTAGTGCCCCATTTAATCAATGCATCCATGATTTAGTGCCCCATTTAATCAATGCGTCCATGAATTAGTGCTCAATTTAATCAATGCGTCCACGAATTAGTGCCCCATTTAATCAATGCATCCATGATTTAGTGCTCCATTTAATCAATGCGTCCATGAATTAGTGGCCTATATAATCAATGCGTCCATGAATTACCTGTTGAATTAAAATTTTGATGCATCATTTTTTTATGCATTGCAGTTGATGTTTGATCTAATTGTTTTTGAGTGATGCGGAGGCTTAACGTCGTTCTGAGCGCCACGCTTGGGCATTGCTCAAGCGCTCATACCAAGCTGAATGTTACTCTGTGTTCCACATACCCGTATTTTAGGAGGCTTTTTGGAGGGGGTTTGGAGGCGTGGGTGTCGTGTTCAATGCGCGAGGTTTGGTTTATGGGTGAATAGAACACGGAAGTTCACGCCGCTGGCATGGGTGATGTTTTTGGAAAGCAAGCGAGCAAAAACGCACATGACGCAGGTTTGGATAAACACTGCACGCTGTACACATGCGAGGGCGATTGGTTGAGGGGAGGGGCGAGGTCCAACTTGGCCGTTAGGGACGCATCACGTTGACGGTGTTGTTTGCAATGCCTGTATGTGGGGCGGGTTTGTGCTTGTGCCAACCACACCCGCCCCACGCGTGGCACGCGTCGGGAATTCGGCTCGGAAGTCAGTAGGAATGAAGAATTGGTAAACATATATCGACAAACTCCGCACAAATCGCCTAATGAGGTGAGCCGAATTCGATAGGTGTTGCTTGGCAATGCGGCTCAGTTTTGTCGGAATAATTTGTAAATCAAAATAACTCATAAATAATCGGTTTGTGGGTGTTGGAACTCCGGAGAAGGTGCGTCTTACACGCATTGAAAAGACGCGTCCAACGGTACTTGTTTGAAAATCTTTCGACCATACATAAGAAAGTTATGATTGTTTGAACACTGCGGCCGAAAGCGGCTTGCCCTTGGGTTGTGCGCATATCGGTGGTAAGTCTACATACGCGATTTCGTGCGTTCCACCTACAGCGGCCTGCCCAACACCTCCTCGCTCCGTCGGCTATGCATTATATTTGCGCGACCGTCGCATCATCATTCATATTGCGGCGTTGTGCGCCCGTTACTCGTTTTGTCTAACGAGCACGGCGACTGTTTGAAAGAGCGTGCCGCACGGGTGCATGCGCTATAACCCCAAGTACACAAGCCCGGCAGTGCTCGAATTCGCCCCTCGTAGTTATCGGCGCATTCCATTTTGGGCGTTTACCCTAGGGCAAGTTTTGCCAAAGATGTCAGCTTGCTTACAACTTGGCCAAAGGACACCCACAGGCACGGCGTGGGGGTCGATTAGCGCATGATTATAGGGTTGGGTGGGTGGGTTCGCGCCAAGCCCAGATTGGCTTAGCGCGAAAGCAGAGAGTGCCTAGGCTCGTGGCTAGCTACGGCTTATAAGGCGCGGGCTAGCTAGAGCTGACCGTTGGGGAAGTCGTTGGTCGTTGATCGCGCCTAACTGCTCGGGCAAGGTGGTTGCCATGCATGTGTGACGCGTCGCTATTTAACGGTAACAATAACCGCTAGAGTTACTGTCCCGTACACATGGAGTTGGATATGCAAACCTCTAGATTCAAGTCAATCTGACCATTTACCCTAAGGCACGTTTTGCCAGTATCCTAAAGCCAAAGGCTTGCACAACGAAATTAGTGTTGCGGGGGGACGGAGTGAGCCAGCCGAAGAACCGCCAAGCAGCATGTGTTGGGGTCATGGTGGGGTCGATGTATTTGCCTTCGGTCACGGAGCTGTTCTTGGCCCAACCACCCACATATTTGATCACGGGGAGGTACGCGCCGATGCAGCTGGCGGCGGAAGCAGCGCCTTTCCGGAGGCTGTGCGATGTCCACTTGAAACCGGCGGGCGCGGACGAATTGATTGTCTGGAGGGCCAAGAAGAGCCAGGCGGAGACAGTGGACGCGGCCCCCCAATCGGCGGAGTTTTCTGAAGGTGAAAACTCCAGAAGGCGTCAGGGGGTGGCCGCTTTTAGAAATTTTCGCAGAACGCGGCGCGGTGCTGCGTGTAGTAGTCCAGGAGGTCGGCTAGAACCGGGTTGGCAGCAGTAGGAAGGGAGAAAACGAGCTTGGCGGTGGAGGAACGGCGCTGGTCCCCCTTAGATTTGCGTACGAAAAGGCAGATTTGCTGTGAGGGTCGGTCGACAAGTAGGTTTGACAGCGGGCGCCAGTTTCTGCGCGGCAGAAAAAACTGTAATTGACGCACACCGCTCTGAAAACTCTGAGTTGAGGCATCGAAGCAGTGGTCTACGTCAGGGTGGTGCTAAGGGAAGCGGCTGTCAGTAGAATGTTGAGTGCGACCGGGGCGGGGAGCGGTAACCGGGAGGTGGCTGGGACGCGGCGTTCTTGCAGTATTTCGAGTCCACGCCGTGCGTCTGCCAACAGCTCGCCCACCGCAATGGGTTGGCGCTGGTGGTCGCGGAAGAATTTGTTGACTCCCGAGAAATACGGTTGTAGAGAGCTTGCTGCGACTCGGCCGTGGAGGGCTAGCCAAGCCGTGTAGCGTACCATTGTGGCCGGTGTGGCATGTAGCGGCGCGAGGTTTTCCTCTGTACAGAAAAAAAAACTGTCTTAGCGCGCTGTCGTAGGTCGCGTACGTAGAGGGCGCTAGGGAGTTACTGAGCAGGGCAACCGCTGTAACCCCGAGCTTATTGGTACCGAGGAGGTCTTGAAAAGTTTCAGCTAGATCGGAGGACAAGGGCGCCGGTGCTGTTCCGAGCCGTAGGCGGTACCGGCAGGGTCATGTAGCGGGAAATCGGCGTGTGGGTTGCACTGTAGAATTTATTCGGCCCGGGCGTAGCGCCCGGCCAATCGCTCCGCGTCGGGTGAACGACCAGGAGGGGGTGACAGTCGAAAAGCCACGATGCTCCATGCGGGAGGTCCGACCCCCTCTGGCTTGCCGAGCCTCCCTGGAAAGAATAGGTCGCGGGTCGCGGGAAAGTGTAACGTCGCGTGGGCGAGGCGGGCCAAAGCGTGGTACCACGTTTTGTTCGGCCAGTAGGGGGCGATCACTGTAGCCGCGGCTTGGGATTGGGTTAGTTTGGCGGCCAGCGTTGGTAGGGCGGACCAAGGTGGGTTGCGGTAGTTGTTTTCGCGCTGCCAGGAAGCGTCCGGGAGGTGGAGGCAGTCGACGTCCTCGCACTTGGGGTCCTTCCAGCGGGCGTTGAAGCGTGAGAGTTGAGCGTTGAGCATAGATGCGAAGCGGTCGACCGTATGCGGGCCCCACCGTCGTTGAAGGTGGTCGAAAATCTGCGGGTTGAGTTGCCAATCCTCGGTGTCTAATTCGCGGCTGAGCGTGTCCGCCCAAACGTTGGCGGCAGACCGAATGTAGCGGGGGCGAATGTGGATGTCGTTTGTGTCGAGCAAGTACCACAAGCGTCGGAGCTCTTCCATCATCGCGGGTGAACGGGACGTGAGCTTGGTTAGGGCGGCCACCACGGCCGTGTTGTCCTCGTGTAGGAGAACTTGGCGCCCTTTGAGTTGCGGAAGGAAAGAGTCGACCGCGTGTCTCACTGCGCGAAGCTCCTTCCACATGATGTGTTGGAGACGGTCGGTTGAGCTCCAAAAACCGCGTGCTTGGTAGCGGGCGTCTTCGTTGAGCACGGCACCCTAACCGTAGTCGCTTGAGTCGGCGTGTAGGTAGGCGGTCTCGATTGGCTTGTAGATCGACCGGCCGTTGTGTTGAGTGGGCACCGTACGCCACCACTCGAGGTCGCGTCGTAATTGGTGGGTGAGACGCACGCGTCCCCCCCAACCAGTCCGTGTCGCTAAGACGTTGTGGAGCTCGCGCAAAAAGAATCGCGCGGGCGCGATGGCGAGGTACAAAAACTGTGCTTTCCCCGCGAAAGCCGCTAGCTGACGCGTGGGTAGCCAACGTGCGTTCGACGCCGCTCGGCCGAGTAGAGACGAGGCGTGCTGTGCGAGATGTTGGAGTTTTGCGGGTGGTGCGCGGAACATGCCGTGCTGCAAGTCCACCGTTAAGCCGAGGTGGCTGCCTACTTGCGTTGGTGTCCACACGCCTTTCTTGGGGTTGCGTTGGAGGCCGAGGCTGTCGAGCAGGGTTTGTACGCGTTGTCGAAGTAGCAACGCCTCCTCGTAAGAGTCCGCTAAGAAGAGGAAGTCGTCCATGTAGGGGAGGAGCCGGGTACCTCGCCATCGAGCGTTCCGTAGAAAGCGTTTGGACGGCCGACGTGCGCCGGTCGGTGTAGGTGCCGGCGTGGGAGGCGGTGGGCGGCGTAGGTAGTTCGTAAACACTTGCGTTAGCCCATGGGAAGTGTCGCGTGACGCTCGAGTGCGCATGGGACGAATCGGTAAAACTGACACCCTGCTCGACTACGCGGGCTAACTAGAGCTGACCGTTGGGGAAGTCGTTGGTCGTTGGTCGCGCCTAACTTCTCGGGCAAGGTGGTTGCCCTGCAAGTGTGACGCGTCGCTATTTAACGGTAACAGTAACCGCTAGAGTTACTGTCCCGTACACATGGAGTTGGATATGCAAACCTCTAGATTCAAATCAATCTGACCGTAAAAGCATTGCCTAGGATTTCAGGAGATTTGTCAATAAATTCGGCGCATGGCTACACTTTCTTCATGCTACATTTTTTCAGGTGCGAAATATTGTCCGGACTTTTGTGGAGGGGTGTACATATTTTACGACCCCAAATAAGACGATTTTATATTATTTATT